>JAVYIG010010918.1:0-64986 GCA_035222895.1 Strongylocentrotus droebachiensis | reverse complement strand
GGATGTCATTCTAACGGAAATGGAGTGGCTATTTCCGACCCAGATTGTATACTTGTATCCGAAACAAAAATAGATTTCCCCTAAAAAAAAACAGAATCAGCAATATTCTCCCCAGGGGCGGATCTAGCTTTTTGCTAAGGGGGGGGTTTGACCAAAATAATGACGATGCAGAGCATCGTCAACGAGCCGCGAAGCGGCGAGCCGATTTTTTGGGGGTGTTTATTTGAACCCCGTAAATGATGTTTTCCTGGCATCTATTAACACAATGGAGACCATAAAAAGCAGTGCATGATAACGTCTTTTTAAATCAAGTAACAGTTTAATACACAGTTATATCCAGAGTTATCATGTTTTTGGTTAAGTTACCAGATGAGTTGAATATCTTCTCACAATATTGCACTTGAAAGGGTTTCTCCCTACAGCGTGCGTTCTTTTTTCTTTCTTTTTTTCTTTTTTTTTTCCTTTTTTTTTTTTTTTTTTTTTTTTGGGCCGCCCAAGGGGGGGGTTTAAACCGCCTAAACCCCCCCCCGTAGATCCGCGCCTGCTCCCATCAATATAGCTGCCCTTGGGTGTTTGTTTTCAATAAACGGCGTCGTAATAAGAATGCAATATTCACTTAAACTTAGGCGCGGCTTTTACAAAAATATATAAACAGAAAATTTGACATGACTTGTGAATAACAAGAGAATTCGAATCAGATGTTTGATCACACTATGCAGTATTCAAGTTAAAATTTCAAGTTTCATTTGTTCCACATTTTACAAAAAATATAGACATACATATAAAATATAAATCATATATATATAACAGTCATGCAGTATATTATGAGCACGTCTCAATGATTCTCAATTAATTATAATAGACTAATTAAAGCAGTGCTTGTATATCATATAGGTTCCTGGTAAAATAAGCATTGTATAATTATGTAAACACCGTAGCAGTAGAGAAAGACGTAATTTAGAGGGGAGAACTTAAAACGCAATGGAATAAAAATAAGGAAATGTGTAAACACGACCTTTACAAAAATCAACCCACGGGCAATTTTTAACACCCATTATAATATTTGCCATGATAAATCACGATTGGATCAGCCTATGACCCTATCTTATGTCAATGCAATCTTCACACTTCTACAGGGCTATAAATATATGTATATTTTTCGAAAGTCTTCGTGAACTTTCGCAGAATAGAAATTGTTTTATCGCAAAAGAGAAATTATTTATCAAACCTTCAGGTACTACGCACGGAAACCACACGTTGCTGGAACGCCTGCAGACAGAGAGGGAGCCGATGACATCAGAAGGGCCTGGATAGACCAAGGACTAGACTCGGCTGAATTGGTCCCATATAAGGTCTATCTTCAACATCCTCCATCACCCGACAACGAAGAATTAGCTAACAAGGTAAAAGTGTGCAATAATAATGAGAAGAACAAAAATAATTTACCCAGGGCAGCCTCATCAGTATCAATGCTGTTCTTTTGGAGGGCCCTGGAATTCGTATATACAATCATTGCCAGGCACCTCATTACACCTGGGTGGAGAGTGGCACATTTTGATTAATTAATTAAATAATTAGCAGTATTTTAACCACTGATGGGGCTACCCTGTTGAAATAAAACGAAATAAATAAATTAAAAATAAAATTAATATCTTTCCAAAGGACTTTATAGTGCCGGGTTGGAATTCGAATCATCAACATTTAGAGTCAAGTGCATGAACTATGTGTTATCATCTCCAAGACACCTGTTATATTATAAGAGAGATTCGTATGTTATCAGTAGCGTAACGTGTGGTGGGTCCAGCCATTGTGGATTGGGGGGGGGGGGGGTGGTCACCGGTCTTAAACTATACTACGTTCATAAAATGAGAAATACCGGAAGGGTTGAACGGAGCTCTTATTTTCTCGTAACCATTATATCCTTCCTCTCGCCTTTTCTTTCACTCTATGTACCTTTTTGGGGGGCTATGCAATTTGTTGTTGTTGTTTGTTTGTTTGTTGTTGTTGTTGTTGTTGTTGTTGTTGTTTTTTTTTGGGGGGTGTGGACGTATGCACCCATATGTACGCCAATGGTGTAACCTCATCATGGACTTTCCGATTCAAGGAGCAAACTATTAAGCATTATAATCCTTTACCCCCCCCCCCTCCAAATACATGGTACATGAATAACGTTTAATAACTATTAGAGTCAATGCAATTATGAAATTATTCTGCATGTTTTTCCTTGATATAAACTTTTTTCCCCTAGGTTCAAATTATAGATCCAGCCAATGGCAATGTAGCATTTGAATCAGCGCTACGGGAGGATCCATTCGAAGAAGAGGAATTATTACAGCCCGATATCCCTCCGCCATTCAATGCTTACTCAGCCACAGGTGATGTGACGGTGAGTGCTCGAAGGTAAATCGGGGGCGGGGGGAGGGGGGGGGGGGTAGGGGAGAGGAGGCTTTGGAAATTCATTTGGTGGATGGAATGCGAAAGAGAAAGGTAAAAGATGAACATGTGAGGGAGTTATACTACCCCACCATGCCCATCAATCTCCCCCTCTCTTACTCTCTGTGAGTATTTCTTTTGGAGGGGGCATAAGCATCTGTGCCCCTTTAGCTATGCCACTAATTTGTCATGATGGCAGAAAATAGACTGTCACTGTAAGTCCAGTTTAAGAAAAATAAGAGCAAAATGATCAATACGATGCTCGTAGCCTTTATTATGCTGATAATGATAATAATAGTGATATTTGAAATCTAAAATGAGGCAAGAATACAAAATACAATGATTATCATTTCTATCGGCAGGAGAGGCGGATGTTCATTGGCATTCATAGTTATCATAATTTTAAAAACGTATGAGAGGAAGGGTCGTCAAGCAACGATCGGGAAAGGGCAGAAGGTCGGGGCACACTCTGTACACCATGATTTATTGGGCTTTTATTGTGCCCCCAAAGTGACTCACTGCTCAGATTATTGTCCAACTATGTAAAAGCACGTCCATAATGAAATGACTGCTTTTGTTTGCTTGGTTTATTGTCAGAGAAATCTGTGTCCAATCGACGTTTTATGGGCGATTTCTGTCCTCGATAATTATGATACCTGAAATATATTTTGCACTGTCATTCGTACAGGGTGACTTGGTTTACGTCAACTTTGGAAGGGTCGAGGACTATGAGTACATATTGGACGAGCTGGACCCCTCCCTCGACTTCACCGGCAAGATTGCCATCTCTAGACACGGAGGAGCAGGATGGTACACCAAGGTAAACAAAAATCCTAGTTATTTTTTACTAAAAGGTGTAGCCGGAGTCCGGCTTTTGAATGGGGTATACTGCATGGGGGGGGGGGGGGCTTTATGAAGTTACAAGGCCACTGGCTTATAGGGTTACGGTGCAGAAATTAGGGCCCTATCTTGTCTCTTTCTTGTCTTCTTGTGCCGTCTCGTTTCTCTACACTTTCGTTTTTCTTTCTCGTTACAAATTATTGTTACAATTCAAAATTTAAGAGTGCAACGACGGAGCAAGAAAATTTTGGTTAACTTAAAACTGTTTTTTTTTAGGGCACTTTCTCCACACTGTAAGAAGTAACAAATTTGTTTTTGATGCATAGTATATCAGCTGAAATCGATATACCATAGTAAAAACGCATGCATGCTTTTCGGGGGTTCAGCACCCTATACGGGTTTCTCAACCCTTTTCTGCATCCCCGAACATAATTATCTGGTTCTTAACAGAGTGTCTAACTAAATACAAATACAAACACAAAATACAACTTCATGATATATGTTTATCTGTTATTTTTTGTCAGGCCACGAACGCCTATAACTTTGGTTGTGTGGCACTGCTCATGTATACAGACCCTGCTGACTACTCGGTAGGGCCTGAAATAGGACTCCCCTACCCGGACGGGAAATTCCTACCCAGCACATCGGGGCAGAGGGGCTCCATCAAAAATGATGTTGGAGACCCACTGACCCCAGGTTACCCAGCCAGAGGTACTGGTTTTTCTTCTTGTCTTTCTCTCTTCCTCTCCCTCTTTCTATCTGAATTTATTTCATTCTTTAGTTTTTCCCTATAATATAGGGAAGAAACTAAAGAAATAAATGAAAAAATAATAAGTAAATATTTACTTATTATTTTTTCATTTATTTCTGTATTTACTCATATTTGTATTTATTAATAATTAATATATATTTGTATTCATCTATATATTTGGACTAGGACAGCTAGAGACAGAAGAGAATGGAAATGTTATGAGGAGGGCTCTGTCCAACGTCTGGATGAACTATAGCCTGATAGATAGATAGATAGATATATTATTTTGTTTAACTATTTGTTTGTTTGTTTAGTTCGTTAGTTAAGTAGTATTCTGTATAACACTCCCGGCTCTCTCTCTCTCTCTCTCTCTCTCTCTCTCTCTCTCTCTCTCTTTCTGTCTCTGCTGGAATGTCTTTTTCTCCCTTTCTTTTCCTCCTTCTATCTGACTCTACTTCGTTCTTTAGTTTTTATCTATGTTTAGCTATGTATGTATTTATTCATTTACTTACTCATAAATTTATTAATCAATTAATCTATATTTCAGTATTTGTTTATTTATTTGTTTGATAAAGTTTTTGTTTGTTTAGCTAGTAAGTTAATTAGTATTCTGTATAACACTCTTGGCTCTCTCTCTCTCTCTCTCTCTCTCTCTCTCTCTTTATCTTTTTCTGTCTCTCAGTCTGCTTGAATATCTCTTTCTCTCAACCCATGCTCACAATCATGCTCACCCACTCCTTATGTATATCTCCACAGACTTTGCCTACAGGAGGTCTGTGAACGACTCCGAGTTACCCAAAATACCCATCCATCCCGTAGGGTTTGGCGATGCTGAGACGCTCATAAAGTGAGAAGAAAATTATTATTATTATTGTTATTATTATTATTATTATTATTATTATTATTATTATACAAATATACACTGCCTTGAGAGGTTCTGGTTAAAACTTTGCGCAAGAGGTGACTCCAATAGCAGCCCCGAAGCAAATGGTACTTTTGGAGTCACCGAGGACCATAGTTTAACCAGTACCTCGAATAGCAGGCATGGTTTATTTGTTTTATATCCTGCATCAAAAATTAATTAAAAAAAAAAAATAAAAAAATAAAAACATTTTTGGGAGAAAACAAATTTAGAACAAAAAAAATGTCAATTTTTATCTAAAAAGATTTAAAATATTTTGTTTTCATTAAATTAAGATTTAAAACAAAAATTGATTCAATTAATTTTTTTTTTCCAACTCCCAAATAGTACACCAAAATAGTACTCTCATATAGTACTTTCTAAAAACAGGTCAAATATTTCTGGCCATGTGACGATCTCTCAACCAATCATAAGCCAACAAATTTTTGATGCAATATTATTTATTGTCATAATTAGTAGTAGTACAAATAGAAGTATTAGTTTAACTGGTGGTAGATCCAATTTCAACACCTGTTATCTATATAAATCGTGTTCTTATATGTCATTCGAATGTTTACACTTTCCAGAAGGTGATTAAAAGGCCAATAAAATCACTTGCCATAGGTTGATATTTTCGAAAAGTATTGATAGTCGTATTGTTATTAAATAGTTCTTTAATTTCTTTCCATGAACATGACAGAGCTTTGGCAGGTCCTTCACCTCGGGATGATTGGCGTGGCGGTTTGAACACTAGCTACCCAGTAGGTCCAGGATTTAGTGCCCCATACCAAGGAATGTAAGTGAGCTTAAAAGGCGATGGAAGATTTTTAAGAAAGATGTAGAGCGAGAATATGTGAAAAATGTAAGATAACTCATATTCCATAATTCGGGATTGAATCTCTTTTTCTTCTATGAATATGTTAACACTTTTGTTACAAATTAATTATCAAATTAATGGCGCAATATGATGGAATTTGGATCCAAATGTAACAATCGTGATTCTTTCAATTAACTATTCTGTAACACACAAATAGTGCCTAAGACTTAGGAATTTTTGTTCATGAAAACAAACATTTGCCAACATCATTAGCAATATTAATTAATTGTTAGTTTTTCATTTCTTAATGAAAAGACAGAACTAATGTTCGTCAGATTGGTCGGGTATCCATTCCCGAATACAGGTATAAAAGAAACGTTAAAAGGTATACACTCTTATTTCCACGGAGTCAAATTTCACTCTAAATGGCGTCAGCTGGGAGTCAATTCTATTCCTAGTTAAAGTGACACGGATTCCGAATCAATTTGACTCGGATTGTGTGGCATCAGCTGAGAATTGACTCAATTCAGAGTCAAGATGACTCCTTTTCCGTGTCAGTTTAACTAGGAATAGAGTTGACTCCCAGCTGACGCCATTCAGAGTGAAATTTGACTCCGTGGAAATAAGAGTGTACTCTTGGATCAATAATATTAAACCCTGCCGATTCAAGGATTAATTGCTTAGGGAAATTTTGCCTTCAGTGGTCTGCTTCTACTTTTACCAAGAGAGCAATGGATGTATGAAGACAAAATGTATTGAGCCTTTTTAGCGCCATTTTGATAATCCTGTGTAATATTATGGAGTCTTATTTATGTTTTATTACACAGGAAAACGAGGGTGGTGATCAACTCTGTTTCGGACCAGTATACGATCTACAACACAGTCGGTTTCATTAAGGGTGCAATAGAACCAGGTGTGAATACAACAGTGCTTTACATATTTATCACGTTTGAGATTTATAAGCATTGTACTCGGTATTTGTACATAATTTATACATTTCAAGGTTTCTAATATTGACATATCTTAACATCGATAAATGATAAACTCTAGACAGAGGAACTGATGATATATTCTAGCCTCCAAAACCCACCAAACTTCAACGGTTCTACGTCTTCCTAGTTCCAGAAGATCTAAGAAGGGGCATTTTGACAATGCGGGAAGGGCCAATGATTATCTTCTGAGGATAAGGGTAACAGTTGGTATGTGATCAATAACACGTGATCTGCTATACCTGAAGTATCTAAAACAAGAACAATTAGAATACGAATCAAATCACAATTTTATGAACAAAATCTTTACATAAACAACTAACAACCAACCATTTTCAAAGATAGGAAATATAAATAAACGCATACGGCAATAAATCTCCTTTTTTTATCGTCTCACGTTCGCAAATACTATATTACCGGCCACTCTTGTCCAGCATTAAAACAGTCCTTTAATGTATTATTTACAAAGGCATAATATCAATTTATGAAGGTAATGGTATACCAATATTTTCCACCATGTTTTTAGTACGTGCCCCTTTCCCTCAAGAGCCCTATTTTTAGCGATACCCATTAATTTTGGGAGAAAAAAAACCGCCTTCTACATTAAATGTTATATTTAAATTAAAAAAATAATAATACCACCAGATATCAGCTGCTTTTAAACAAGTAGGAGATGGGAATTTAATTGCCCTTTCAATAATATTAAATCCGTCATTATTTTTTCAGATCGCTACGTCATAATTGGAAATCATCGTGATGCTTGGGGGTTAGGTTCTATCGACCCTACGAGTGGCACGGCTACAATGCTCGAGATTTCGAGGGTTTTCGGGAAACTCAGGAAAGAAGGTAAGAAAGGAGGATATTAAGTGGAAAGGCAATTCATTAGAAACTTCAATGATTGGGGTGAATATATTGGCGATTGTTTCGAGTGAATGACATTTATTTCTAGATTTTCATCCATGTTTAAAAAAGAAAGACAGAATGAAAGAAGAAGGAAGAAAAACTAAACAATACATGAACACATGACAAAACAAAACAACAATATGTAGGAAAAAAAGTTCTTTCTTCTCATAATTGCTGTATGTGATACAAGCATATTACCTGATTTTTTTAAAATTTCAATATAATATGGTGACTGAATTTTTTTGGTACTCCCCTCATTAAAAAAAAAAGGATTTTAAAAGAAAAACGAAAAATAGGATTGTTAAATATTGACTAATTTAGCGGATCCTGAGCCTTTAGATTCTCTTTTAGACATAAAAATGTCATATTATATAAATATGTTCTGAATCATCATCAAGAGTCTCGTCTAATCGACAATTTGCGGCAGGTTGATGGTGGTTTCGCTAAACATTCGAAATAGTTAATGACAACATTACGTAATCTTCATCCAGGCTGGAGACCCAGAAGAACATTGATGTTTTGTTCATTTGGAGGAGAGGAATACGGGTTGATTGGCTCTATCGAATGGACAGAGGTAAGAGCTGACAGTTATCTAAAAGTTTTATCACTTAATATATCACTTGAAAAAAAAGTAATGTCCATTCTACATTTGCCATACTCCACCCTAGTGAGGTAAATGGGTACCCGGTAAAAAGAAATTCTTTGAATGCTTGAGCACCTTTTCATGGTAGCTCGGCTAAAGCCGGGGGGAAATGATATGACTGCAGGGCCCTCAGGGAGAACAGTATGTCTACTGATTAGGCTACCCTGGGTAAACAAGACATGTTATTATTATTATTATTATTATTATTATTATTATTATTATTATTAGGCTATTATTATATTGTCCATTACTCAAGCGATTACGTAATTTATATTTTTGGATGGAATCTAAAAAAATAGGTCCGTTTTAGTTGGAACTGTGCACTTGCGAAATTTCGAACTAAAATACATATAACCTCCTGTAGACAATATGACATAAATTGCTTCATTTTGACTTCTTTTCACTTCATTTGTAGTCGTGTTTTATTTAATGAGGTTTACCTTACAAACATCCATATAACTTTCTTATTCTGTATTCCTGCAATGAATCATTTTGTAAATTGATACAGGCCGCTGTCCGATAGAGTGATACTCATGATAAACGCCAATAGTTGTATGAATATGGAACACGTGATTATTCTTTTTATCAACCCATCTCTCAAAATTTAGGAATTCAATCGAATCTTAACCGACAGAGCGGTAACTTATCTAAACCTTGATATAGCGGTCATGGGTGAGTCAAATGATTATAATATTCTATGTCCATGCATATTCCTTTCCTATACGCATTGTTTTAATACTAAAGCTCACATGCATATCGTCTTTGGACTACAAGAACATTCTCTTTGAAAAGTTCACAATATTGAACTCAAACAGACATGATTTTGCGTCCATTTGGCACCCGTCACTTTCTGATACCAGCCATGCCAGATGATACTTCAGCAAAAACGGGAATATTCTTCATGAGAAATTTGGAATTTCAGTTTCATGCCCCCGATGTGGAGCAATATAGCAAAAGTCTTCTTACGATTTTTTTTTGTAGCAAACTAAAAATATCGAGTAGGAGAAAAAACCTGATCCTGCTCTTTTCAATGCATTTTCATTATGACCAGAACCTCATCTTTACAATATTTAAATAATAATAATAATAATAATCTTTTAAAGTCCACTCCAAATATTATTAAGTTAAACCGAAACGGAAATTATTTTTGCCCAATTGATCGTGAGGCCGCGGCAGCCACTGAGCAGCGCCAGATCGACGTTGCTCTATCCCTTATTGTTGAACGCCAAACGAGGTAGCAGGTATCTTTTAACGTCTTTTGGTATGACGCGACCGGGGTTCGAACCCACGACCTCCCGGTTGTGAGGCGGACGCTCTACTGACTGAGCCAACTAAATCTTAAATAATAATGTATTTATTATCTTAACATTTAAGTATCACCTTTTCATTCATTATAATTAAAATAATACCATGTCCTTGTTCCCTTATCACTATATCAGACAACTTTTACCTCCGTTCTTCGGCAACTCCACATCTACGCCCGATCGTCTACGAAGCGACCCGAAAGGTTAATCGGGTTTAATCCCCTTGTTCTTCGTTTAAGTTAAATGAAAAGTAGACAGTTATTCCCTTTCCCTTTATTCCCTTATTCTCTCGTGTATTCCCTGATCAACTTTTCTTTCTTTTTTCTTCTTCCTTCTATTCCTCTTTCTAGTTCCGTCTTTCTCTTTCTCTTTCTCTCTCTCTCTCTCTCTACTTTTTGATGACACAGGAGGTTTTTAAAGTTTTTAATATTCGGAATATATTTAAATTTTAACGTAATATTTGTAATATATTTAGATTTTGATGTAATATTCGTAATATATTTAGATTTTGACTTAATATTTGTAATATATTTAGGTTTTGATGTAATATTTGATTCTCATTTTGTTTCATTATGCATGATTTAAAGTCGTACGTTTTAGTCATTCATATTTTAATCGTTTATTGTGTTGTATATTGACTTTGTAAATTGAATAATTTCAGCTTCCCAGCTGCATGTTCTTTTATTTCAATAAACCAAATCAAATCAAATCAAATCAAATCAAATCAAATCAAATCAAATTATCGTTTATTTCTGTACGAGTATCATGAAAACATATCAACGAATAATTGAAAGGATATTTGGTAGAGTATTATGATAGAAAAATAACATTGATCCGTGCGGGTTTTATCACTAATTATGTTCGAAATGATATCAATGCTAGCTATATGGTAAACATGTAACATTGATTTGAGGATTCGGGTTTAAGGAAATAGTGTCACCAATGTTTGAAAGAATACGCTACAAAATGATAGAGAAATAATAATGGTCTATTAAAGGTATTTTTGAAAGTACATCAACTACAGTTTTGAAATGGTATACTAGAACATTATGTCTGAAAGCTTGTACAATTTGGTATAAAAAAAAATAATGGAAGTAGAAAGATTTCGCCACACGATAATGATGTGTTTTTGATATGACTACATAATTCATATTTTTTGCCTTCGCCAGTTTGCACTGGTGCCCTTTTTCACACAAAAGCTGTTTCACCAAACGCCATGAGAAAAAAGGTTATTTTAAACCAGACAGAGTCATCATCTGAAAACCGAGGTATTTTTAAAATGTTATCAGAGATGTCAAACTACTAATTAATATTTCTACATTTTGTAGTTTTTGTAGCAAAGATAATATATAAAGGCCAGTTATTTTCAGAATTTGCATTATTTGGTTAGTTAATAGTGGAAGAATAAATGTATTCATTCGTTCATCCATTTCGTAGGTGCCTGATCCGGATCCATCGGATACCCGGAAAACTGTGTATGACACAATGCTAGAACGCCAACCAGATCCAGAGAATCCGGAACTGCCTCGGTGAGTTTGGTTTTGAACATTGTAACAATATTCTGTTGCAGTAATTGCTTATAATTATGTTCCTAAAGTGCTTAAAGCGCAATTTCAAGATGATTACAATTTACTTGAAATATATTTTTAACAGCAATATATTAAGAAAGTTGATACTGTGTTAAAATACAGTACCAACATCATGATTAAAAACAATATAGTCGGCCATCATAATGTATTCAAAAGGAAATACTCTTGCATTAAAAGTAACAGGATACAACTTACTGCACATAAATCGTACAGTTTGGGGTCATCAACTTTCTTTTCCCTCCAATTTTCTCTCTCTTACACACACACTTTCCCGCTCTCTCCAGAATTCTGCGTATTGGTGGGGGCAGTGACTATTATGGCTTCGAGAAAAGGTTGGGAGTGACCTGCATTAGCGGCTACTATTTCTACGATAGCGTAAGTGATGTCACGATTGGTTCACATCTTATATAAAAACAAGAATCTGAAAAAGACGCAAAAGAATAATAACGGAAGGAATGATCGAAAAACAATTATATAGTTTACCATTGGTAAAGTCTATTTTGGGGATTTCTTAGTTATAGGTGTAGGGAAAAAGAAACATTTATAACCTCAGAGGAGTGGAAACCATTTTCATCAGGAGCCCAACAATTTACTTTCCACTATGTTTGGTGTTGAATCGACTTCAAGATTAGGGGAACCCACACTTGCGTAGGGGTTGAGTTTTTTTTAATTTCACTATTTTGCCAACTAATTTATACTCCGAAACGAAGTGCTTCTCATGATTATACTTCGCTGGAAAATGATCATTCATTTTTCCCCTATAGGCAACCTACAACATCAACTTCTACTCGCTCTATCACACGTCTTACGAAACGATCCGTCTCATGGAGACATACATAGATCCTGAATACAAATTCCATCAGGCGATCGCGAGGACCTTCGCAGAAATGGCGCGCATTTTGGCCGAGAGAGTGGTGTTGCCGTTTGACGTCGAGCCTTACGCTAGTGATCTGACCACGATGTGGATGAATCTTAAGAACACGTCACAGGCGAGAAATATTGAAGCCCATGATATTTCACTAGGTAGGCATATTGAAGTGTTTTTTTCTTCTAATTCATGTCCATGTTACTTATAGTTAAGTTAATAAGAAATATAGGAGTGATACAGAGTTTGTATTAACAGTAGACCTGGTAGAGGCTACAGTAGCCTACATGGTTGCATTGATCAAGAGCATTGTCACATGCCGTTATATATTCAAATACCGATATAAAACGTAACACTTTTTTTACAGGTTTTATGAGAGTTATTGTCCCACTAACAGCCTAACCCCTGCCCTTCACCCCCCCCCCCCCCCGCTAAAAAAAACACACACAACAACCGAACAAAATAATGAAACACGTTTTCATACAGTGTATATTATTTATCTTCACGTACTTTATTCGTAGTTTATATACTCCTGTTGTCTCTCTCTCTCTCTCTCTCTCCTCACTCTCTTATTGAACGATAATTCTGTTCTAAGTTATCGTTTTAATACCAATATATACAAATCCAAATGTTTGGTATATGTTTCATCTGTTAAATTCTAGAATCCCTCGAGCAGGCGATTGCCGAGTTTGCAACGATTAGTTCACAATTTCAAGATCGACTGGGGACTGTGGACACCCAAAGGTAAGCATATTTTTTTGTACCGCAATGTGGACCAATGTGTATTTTTGGAGAGACACATTCATCACCTTTCATAAGTCTACAAATAACTAAATAGCATTTCATGTTGATTTTAAATCATAATATGTCGTTTGTTATATCGTTGCTTCTTCGGCATGATATATTAGTGACATTGTGACATTTTTTGGGCATTCGTAAAGAAGAAATAAAGAGCAGTACCATATTTCATATCGGCACAAACCTATTAAATATAAAGCAAAGTAGTAACAAGTAGAATCTATTGATTGTGTACCATCGGGATATAGCTATTACTTCGATGAAAATTAAATTCATTTGAGCAAATTGATATAATTATAAGTAAAACTGTCTTTCAATTTTACTTTAGTCGAACTGGATTACCAATTCTGAAGTACAATTTGCCTCTCTTCCCTTCTTGAACACACCCCTTTCTCTCCCCCTCTCTCTCTATATCCCCTTTCTCTCTTCTCTGTTCCTTCACTCTTTCTCTCTCTCTCTCTCTCCCGATATCAGTACGGTAGCTGTGAGGCAGGTCAACGATCAGTTGATGTCACTTGACAAGGCTTTTCTTGGTGATTTACCCGGAGACACTCTGGACAGGTGACTACAATATAATTCTCATTGTTAGATACGAAAGATCAAAATCTTATCAAAATTGCATACATTTTGAGAGATAGCTAGGGGCTTTACTTCCCTCGCGCCTTTAGAAATTTGCAATTTTATAAGAGACACGTGCTAGCTCTAAAGATGCATGCTTCTAAGTATCCCAATACATATATGCTTATATCTAAACACATACATAAATGCTTTAAACCTTTGCATAATGATGGTTCTTATACAGAACACAGAATTAATGCCCACAATGCCTGAAACACTACGAATAACCAGGGCCATTCCCAATGGGCCTGTGTGAAACAAAATTGTTTTATTTTACGTTTGTTGAATTTTGAAATGGCATTGATTATTTTATTGTAGAGTCAAGTTATTCTTGCACTCTACCTTCGATTTTTGTTCAATTCTAAAAAAGAAAGAAAGAATGTTTGGCTTTATATTTAAGAAAATATGGTTTACCTCCATACCCTCCAACTGGTATACCAATTTTTTTCTACAAATTTGACATGCCCCTCCCCAGGCATCGGAGTTATTTAAAGATTTCTGTATTTGACTATTTGTAATAACTGCGTTGAAAAAAAAATTGCAATAAAATTGACATCAAGGAATAAACATGTTCAAAATTTCGCTGATCCTTTTTTCTTTAGACGTGGATTTTTTGCCTATCAAATTTTATCATCCATCTTTTCGTCACATGCAGGCATCTGCTCTTTTCCGGACGGAAGACCCAGGAACGCTCGACAGACAAAGTCCCTTCAGGAACGTTTCCCGGTATCCTCGATGCCCTGTATGAAATCGACGACGACCCCGACCAGACAGGTCGTTGGATCGTGGTCGCTCAACAGGTCGCCATCCTAACGCACGCCGTCGAAGCTGGCAGTTCAGTCTTACGAGATGTGACGTCATGGTGACATCACAAACTTGAATGCAATGTGTTATTGCCTTTTCTTTTCTTTTTATAGATAAACGTTTCATATGTGAATAGGGCCTAAACAGTATGTATAGCAACATTCAATATTTAGATCGCGATCACCCAATGAACGTACTTTAGCTGCATCAAGAACTCATTTGTTAATTTGAGGAAGGTAATACTGTACATACCGTACGGGCGGATTTTTTTTTTTTTTTTTTTTTTTGGGGGGGGGGGGGGGGGGCACAACTGGCCCATGCAGCCCCCTATTTAAAAACTAAATCGTTTGCCATTTCGAAATCACCCCTCTTAAAAAATGCAACGACAAAGCAAAACAAATCCTGGAACTGTTTTCGAAATTTCACCCTTCCTTTTTTTCTTCTTCACAAAATTGAACCTCCCCTGGTTTATTGTATTATCCAAACATTTGGGCGGGTGTGTATGGTGCCAGACCATAGGAAAAAAAATTACATAGTGCGAGACTACCAAGCACATTGGCCCAAATTCACAAAGGAGGTTTGTCGACAAACCTAGGTTTATTTGCGTCATATGAGTGACGCGTTTTTTAAAATTTTTACAAACCTTTGTGAATTCGGGCCTGTAGGTCGATATATTTGAATTAATCATTACATACACAACATTCCTTATTTCGAATGCTATTTTGTGACGTATGTGCATGATTTTTCTTAATAATTCAATGAATGCTTCATTATTTCCGATCTTGCATTATATTTTGCCATTTCTTTTGTACTTTTGTTTTTCGATTGTGAAGCAAGACTGATGATGGCAGCTGACAAAATGAAGAGAAAGGAGAGAGAAAAAAAAAGAGGGAGAGAGATAGGGAAAGAAAAAAATAAAGATATGGTAAATCAATTGAGAAATTGAATTGTTGGAAAAGACCGAAAGATAAATCTCTCAACAGAAAAGAGAAATCAAAGCAAGGGATAGAGAGAGAGAGAGAGAGAGAGAGGGGGGGGGGGGGTGGAGGGAGATAAAGAGAGAGAGAGAGAGATATATATAAACATAAACTAAATCACAATATTGATTGGTTGAAAGTAATGTCTCTTATATGATACAAGTATTTTATATGCAAAGTGGTCCTAGATCATTTAACACACCTCAACAAAGACTTCATCCACTGCTAATCTCTTTCTGATAATCTATTTTGTATCAATACATCTTAAAATTTACATGTACTCTAGTGATCATGATAATGAAAATGCATGCATAGGCTATATATTTGTTAAGAGAACGAAAATAACTACAACACCATACAAAGTAGCAATACAACAGACAAAATGCGTATTCAATTATTATCACGTACCCATGTACGCTGTTTATTTCTTTATACAATCTTAGACAATACTTCAAGCCCTGAGGTCTGGCAATCAATACAATACAACTAAACACTTTTATTGATTTTCCTATTAGAAAAGGCATTGAATGTCCAATTCAGCAATTTTTAATCTTGATTCACTGGTGTTCCAATTACCGATGGAAAGAAGTTTCTATCATTTCAATTAGAGAGTCGAGGATGTAATGCAAGAAATGTTCCTGAATATGTTTACTTAATTTTTTTTTCCTGTCTTCATGACCATAGTCACCATACATGTGGGTGTCAGAGGGGATGAAGCCTCTTGGTAATAACATTTTCCAGGTATGTTAACATTTTTATGAGACAGCAAAGCAAGGGACAAATATTTAGACTGTTTGATGTCCTAATCATTTTCTGGCTCATAAAATATGAACCTTGGGCTGATTTTGCACAACTTTCTTTCAAATGTCACAGTACATATATACCTATCATACGAACCCAGTAATTAACATTACATATAAATTCCAATGTATAGACTCCTCAAAAAAGTTCTGCATTTCAAGTTTGAGCGTTGATATTTCTCTTGTAACTATGATTATTATTATTGATGCTGGTATCATCGAAAAGCCTGTTTATGCTCCTTTACAATGATGCCCCATTTTAATGATTATGTAATCAGTACACCTGGTTATGGGGTCAAGTCAAAAGTGAAATGTTGCAACATGCATTGTTATTTTCAATAGTGAATTCTTCATTTGTTTGGAGGATGGATTGTGTTTTGAATGATATTGAGGCGGTCACTGTTGACAGTATAACAATGTATTTTGCAACATTTCACTTTTGATTTGGCCCGATATTCAGGTGTACTGCACATTACATAATCATCACAAAATGTCACATGTTGCATCATTGTAAATTGGAATAAACAGGCTTTTCAATTATACCAACGTCAAGTATAGTATGTAAAGTGACAAAAGAGATATCAATGCTCAAACCTGAACTGCAGAATTTTTGTTTTTGGAGGAGTTCAGATGAGCAGTAACGTTGGGTTGTTAAGTTTATATCTTTGAAATAAAACAAAAAATCAGACGTATTTCAACAGGATGTGCCATTGCATGTACAGACAGAGTCATATTACTGTGGGATTAAGAATGAATCAGTTCCCTTCATGCCTGTGAAGATCGTGTACTTATGTGTCTCACAGTCTGCATGGTCAAATGCCACTACTTTATAAAGAGGAATAAATCCAATATGGAGAACATTATATTTTCTCGTGTTTTTCAGCAGAATGCTATAACATTCATATATGATCACATGTTCTTTAACTTCAAGATCTATAGCAAAATAAATAAAGTATCTACATGCAAAATGTATAAACTTTGTTTTAACTTTTTCTGTACATATAATCTTTTCTTAAATACATAGTTACAAGCCCATAGGCAAGGCATATTTCATATGAATGTACATCAATCTAATATACATGACAACTCACATACACTAATATCCTATCAGGAATTTGCAAGCCCTCAAAAACTCATCTCAAAATTTATCTCTAATGCTTAGCAAAATGAGTTTATGAAAGTACATGTATTTGCAAAAACTAAATACTTCACTCTATGAGTGAAGCCCCCATTTTGTACACAACAAATAGGGTATATAAAACACTGCCAGATGCAAATTTCAAAATTTGTAACAAAAAATGACTGTCATTTTGCTAATACATGTAATGCATAT
This sequence comes from Strongylocentrotus droebachiensis, assembly GCA_035222895.1. NCBI lineage: Eukaryota > Metazoa > Echinodermata > Echinoidea > Camarodonta > Strongylocentrotidae > Strongylocentrotus > Strongylocentrotus droebachiensis. Next base: position 47,621 of record JAVYIG010010918.1, on the reverse strand, counting down.
TTGGCGTCCGTACTTTCAGAAAAGTTTTCAATTACCGGTATGACATTTAACATTTAATGAACATTGACACTTTGGACCTTTTATTAGTTCTGAGATTTTCACTGTGCAAATCCCAGCAATGCTCTTCAAAGTTTTGAACTTTCACTAATAAATTTACATGATAATAAGCACTCGTTTGTTGATTTGGTCTTTAGAGCTTAGAGACTGGTGGTAAGCGCTTCATAAGCACCATTTTTATCATTATTATTATTATACAAGGCCAAATTAAACAGATACTTGATGCTATTTCAACCTAACTATACAAAATATGTGTTATTTACTCTTTCAAGTCAAATTTTGCATAAGTCAAACTATATTTTTTGGGTGCTCCCACCAGATACGACTTTAATATGCCGAGTTAAATGTAACTTTTGAAGGTCAGTCCTGTAGGTGATGAAAAGCAAGATTACATAGGTGGTTATAATGGTGTTAGATTCCTTCAAAATTATTTGTGTAGATATCAAGCTATCTATGAGTTAAGGGTCATTGTTCAACAGCTCAAGAAGAAAATTTTTCATCTTATTATATTTAATTGATTATCTTAACTATGTTTCCATCAATGAAGGTTTATCGCTTTCTCTCTCAACATTCAGGGATCAGGGATGACGATTTACTGACAATCTACACCAAATCAAAATACAGTCCATCTACTTCTTTGTTCTGGTTGAAAAAGTGTCTCTTGTTATTTTCCCCCTTTTTCGCCTCCATACAAAGTTCTTACTCGTTGAAGTTAAATGATTCTCTCAAGAAAATCTCAAAGCTAGGTTTAGTCCTATCTTATGAATACAATCTGACCTCTGCCATTAAATAAAATAAATGTAGATCCCAAAAAGTGAAAAGTAATTTTACAAATGCTCCCCAATAACAAAAGGTATTTCATGGTAAATGGGGCATTCTAAATCATGATCAAGTGAATAATTTTAAGGCAATTGTCAGAGGAGAGCATTCTGAAGCATTCATACTTGGGCAATAATTTCATATCCCATCGATCATACATGATGACTTTTTATGCAATGGGTTAGGACTTCCTGCTTTCCGAAACTTTCTTTGATTTTCTTGTTGGCTCTCTCTTCTTTTCACTATCATGTAACCTAGATCTGACCTTTTTATTCTCTTCTCTTGTTCGGGCTCTCTTCTTTTCTTCATGTTGCCTACGTTCTTCTTCTAATCTTCTTCTTGCTTCTCTTCTTTCATCTTCCTTTTTCCTATCCAACCTTCGACGGTCTTCCTCTCGTTTCCTTTCCAAAGCTTTTTTCCTGTCCTCTTCCTTTCTCCTCTCAGATGCTACCCGCCTATCTTCCTTCATCCTTCGGGAGTGATCCTCATTGATGCGCCCTTTTCGTGTTAGCTCTCTGTCCTCTCTCTTGGGATGTTTCCGATTGTCTCTCTCCTGCACTTCCCTATGCGACCTCCGGTCCTGGTCTGATGAGCCACTTCTTCCTCTCTCGCCTTTTCCCTTTACATCAAGTCTACGGAGGTCGGAACTTCTTTCCCTCTTTCCACTGGAGGAAACCTTATGGACGGATCTTTGGAGGTGGCTATGACTATGCCCTTGGTGATCTCTCCCATGTCTCTGATCTGTTGTTGATTTCTCACTAGGTTGTTTTCTGCCGTGCCTTCCATCGGAATCCTGAACTTGCTCTTCTTCTCCTTCCTCTTCTTCAAGGATCTCACCTTCTTCTTCTGAATCCTCCTCGCACTTCTGCTGATCCCCATCGAGCTTTTCCTCCTCCTCTCCCTTTGAATCAAGCTTTTCATTCTCCTTGTAATCTCTATCATTGTCTTTCTCTCTATCCTCAGATACATCCTCCCCCATCTCAGTGTCAAGTATTTTTCCCACATTAACACCTGCAGCTTCATCTTTGTCCTCATTTTCCATGATCAAGTCTCTGTGGTCAACTTCTTCATTTTGTTCCTCAGGCTCACTTTCCCAATCAAGTTCACTCTCAACTTCATTACTCTCCAACAGGCCTTTGCCAGAGATGATCTTCTTATGTCTTTCCCTCTCTCCAACTGCAGATGATTCATCACGACTCACACAAGTTTTCAAGGAGTCGTGTTTACTCTCTAGATCAGAGGTATCACTCTCTGACTGGTTCAACTCCTCGCTCTCCTCTTCACTCTCCTTACAGGAGTCATCTTCCTGCTTTTTTTTTGCAGGCTGTACATCAACAATGTAGACACTATCCTCCTCTTCTTCCTCCTCCTCATCCTCTTCAAAGTCAAGTTCACTTTCAACCCCATCATCATCTATCACAATGGGATTACATGAAACATGGGCTTCATCTTTGCCTTCTCTTTGGCGTGCTAAAGTTCCGTCACCTAGGTTCTCTTTCTCAACCTCTTTATCCTCATCCGTCACTCTGTTTGGAAATAAATCTTCCTCCTTTGCCTTACTTATGGGTGAGTAGGTTTCCTCAGTGCTGCAGGAGGTACCAGATACCTTAACTTCACATGACTGATGTCCATCTGTACTGACTCCAGCTTCTTCAGTGGCTAAGGCATCACTAACGCTTGTGTCCATTTTTTCAAGGTTTTGAGGGTCTATTTTGGAAGGCCTTAACTCTGAAGCTTCATTTGGCATGTAAGTCTGGCTTTTTTCTTTCTCATTGATATTGTTTCCAACAGTTCTGCCAAAATCGATTTTCGTTTCTTTGTCATCTTTAAAAGTATCATTATTCTCTTCAATACCTATTGTATCTGTAGCATATTCCATGTCTTGGGCACATCCATCATCAAAGAATGGAGCAACTACAGTGACAGATCCTTGGTCAGGTTCAGCACCCATCTTGGTAGAGGAATCTTGGAACTCAATATTACTCCATTCACAAGTCAAATGCAGTGAATTCTCTGTCTTATCAACTGTTTCCTTCAGGTCACCTCTACTTTCATCAAATGACAGATCAACGTGTCTCTTCACCTTGGGGGCACTGTCAAGCATAAAGCTGTCTTGATAACCACTTGCTGCAAGCAGGGACACTGCATCACTATCTTCATAGGCGACATGATCATCACTCTCAGAGATATCATCATTTAACACAAGAACGTCCTTTTCACAGGAATGAACTGCGTCATCCTGAGTAGGTTCAGATGATTTACTTGTGTTCAACTCCGCTGATGTATCACTAAGACTAGTACTACTATCTTGCACCCTTTGCGTCCTTTCCAGGTGAGTTCCATCTGTCACTTTCTGATCAGGTGATGCATCTTTCATTCGTAATTTGGAAAATTCGTCCACATTTTTGCTTTGATCAGGCATGTGTTCACTTTGAATTGTTTTTGGTGGTATGTGATGCAGATCTAAGGCAGATGTTCCAAGACTTTCACTGATCTCTGTTTCAAGTTTTTCACGCCCTTCTGTTGGCTTCTGGCTTTCATCCATGTCAAGAGCTGATATATTCACTAATGGATCGTTGATCTCTTTGACCAGATCATCTACCTTTTCAATAGAGTTCATAAAACTATGTCGTTGGTTTTCTGAGGTGGTGTTAACACATGACAGGTATGATGTATCATCCATAGATGAAGATAGGCAGAGATCCTCAAACAGAATTCCTCTACTGACATTGGGATCAGCTTCTGTTGCTCCTTGTCGGGTCTTCAGCTCACCTGCACAGACTGATTCCTTGATAGGTGTAGAAACAGCTTGCTCGGATAAAGCCTCTGTACTCAGGTTCGCACCGACAGTTTCACTTTTGACAGCATCTTCAAATTTGGGAATTCTTTCACCCTTTTCATGTGGTCCTCCTTCTACAGGAGAGCCCAATGTCTCAGTCTTTGGCACTTCTTCAATATCTCCACAGGCTCCCAAGGCTGATTCAGACACATGCATCATATCTACTGCTTCAGATTTACTAATAGGTGTAGGACGATTATCTACTGGTGTTTCAGTGAACTCTGATACATCCTTTTCCTTATTCACATCATCATCTGGACATCCTGGTGCAATCTCTGAATCATCCAGACCAGTTATAGGTCGGATTGCATTTTCGCTGACAAGCTCCTTAACAAGGCCATCTTCACATGCCTTGCTCTTTGGAGCTGACACATCTTCTTCTGTCTGTGATTGTATTGAATCATCACTTTTCATATTTTCTTTCTGTCTTTTCTTTCTTTCTTGAGCCTCTTGATCAGAACTTCTTCTCCTCTTGTTCTTCTTGCCTCTTCTAGGTGGTTTGAGGAAATGCGTTGTGCTCTCCGGACTCTTAGAATGATGGTGACTTTGTCTGTGTTTGGATAATCGCCTCTTTTTCTTCTCCGACGACCTTTGTTTGGATTTCTTGTTTCTACTTGCCTCTTCATCATCACTGACGATTTCTCCTTCTGATAGCTCACGTTCCTCTATGATCTCTTTGTTCAGACCGGATCCTGCATAATCTGTTAATTGCTTCAGGACACCACTATCGGCCTGCAACATTGATGCATGCAGAAAGGATGTATCACTCTGTGTGGTATCATAGGCATCGCTAACGCTTGTGTGCAGTACCGTTACCTTACTAGACGTACATTCAATAGAGTCTCTGATTCCACAGGCAAGGACAGTGTGGCCTTCTTCATAAGTACAAGGGTTGGTACCACCTGCATCAAGGCGATTCTCATCGGCAATGTCCGCTTTTCCAGGATCATCGCTGTTGGAACCAGCCTTCCACTTTTTGGCATGACGTAGGGTTTCTTTCTGAAATGAAGATGATAATCTGTGCTTTCGTTTTCGTTCACTGCCTTCATGTCCTCTCTCCTTCTTTCTTACCTCTCCAGGATGACTTTCTTTATGGCTCGATTCCGTTTTTGTCCATTCTGTCAAGCCATCCAAACACAAATCCTTTGATGACCTTCTCCTGTCATATCTTTGAGATTTCTTGGGAGAGGAAGAACCACTTGTACGTTTGTTTAGCATAGCCTTAGCTTTAGCAACAGACTCCTTTGCGATGCTAGACATCCTGTCTCTGGCCCTACTCTGGCCCCTTTCCCTGCTTGAAGGCATTTTAACACTGCTCAATGTTTTCCCATTTTCCTTAGACCTTTGCAAGTCCTTTCTTGTGGAATCTCGTATCGGTGTACTAGATCGTCTACTATCCCTTCTGTCTCTATCTCTTCGTCTGTCCTTTGAAACATTTTCTCTGGGAGTTCTTGATTTGCTGAAGGCTAGAGATTCAGCTTGCTTATCTCTTGCGTCCCTTGCTGACCTTGAACTCTTAGAAGTAGATGATGATTGCCTTTGAGAAACTTCCTCCTTCCTTTGTTTAAGATCATTGGGTTTGTTACGAGACTTGCTATGCGGTGCCCTATCGCGGGATTTACTTCTAGATGATCTCCTCTCATGGGATATACTACTAGAAGATCTACTTGGAGACAACCTTTTGTCATCGGACTTACTCGTGGATGACCTTTCACGTGAACCACTCCTTGGCTGTACTTTTCTTTGGTCCTGTTTAGATCTGTCCCTATCGTGGGATTTACTTCTAGATGATCTCCTCTCATAGGATATACTACTAGACGATCTACTAGGAGACAACTTTTTGTCACAAGATTTACTCCTGGAAGACCTCTTGTCATTTGATCTGCTCCTAGAAGATCTACTTGGAGACAACCTTTTGTCATGGTCCGACTTACTTGTGGATGACCTTTCACGTGAACCACTCCTTGGCTGTACTTTCCTTTGGTCCTGTTTAGATCTGTCATCAGATAATTTTGTAGAGGACCTCTCTCCAGATCTACTCCTAGTGGCTCTTTCAATTGATCTACTTCTTGATCTGTCTTTCAGATGATGTGAATATCTCTCATTAGTCTTTTCTCTCTGTGCTTCAGATCTTGGCGCAGCAGAAATTATAACCTCTGGCTTTTGAACCCCTAAATCTTTTTGGTCACTGCGTCTCGTTGCATCCTCAGTGTTTGGCTCCATAGTCCTTTGAAGTGGACTTTCAACTGAACCCTTCATCGATGGTCCAACCTTGTCCTTCTCTTTGGTCTCAAAACTCAACGTTTCAATCTGATGCGATGACTGCCGAGACAGGTGCAGCAAAGTGTCCCCGATAGACCTCTTTGCACCACCTGATTCAAGTTTATCTGAGGACAGATGTGGCACTTTGGATGATTGTGACGTTGAGGTTGCAGACTGCTGTTGATTCTTTGCTCTTTGCCTCCGCACAAACATAGTCTCTCGTACATCTCGTTTTTGTTCCTTATCACTGTCACTGTCTCCTGTTCTGTTCATAGCCCTGGGGGGAGGCCCAGCGTTTGGACCTTTGGGATGCTGAGCTCCATTCTGCCGCAGGGGGCCAGGCTGCTGCCGCTGTTTCGGACCCCTCCTTGTCTTGCGTGACCTTGAAGAGAAAGAATTCGCTGATGGTCTTCTTCCATCAAGTTGCCTAGAATATAAACACCAAAAGATAAAGACTGATGAGTAAACAAATCAGAGACTACAAACATGTTTAGTTTAAAGGAGACAAGATAAGGTCAGATAAGTATTTATAAGTTAAAGGACTTGTAACATAAAAATGACCTCACACTCACAAGCACTAATTTATTGTTTCTCTATTCATACTACAATTCATTTTTATCCTTATGTGACATGAATCAGAATGAACTTCTAATTATCTTACAAAATCTTACAACTAAAGCATGTTTACATATGCCGCTGTAAACAGCTGCATTTTTCTTTTTTGTACCTATTTGCCGGCAATAAGGCCGCACCCCCAACTTCGACATTTCGTAGAGGGAAAAAGAAAAAATGGACCAAACAAAATAGTCGCAATATGTGAACAGGCCCTTAGTAGTACTTACATTTCACGTAATTCATTGAGTTCTCTCTCCTTGCGCTGTATCTCCATCTTGGCCGTCTTTAGCAGAACAGAGATGTTGCTCTTGAGTACTCGGTTCTCTTTGGTCAAGGTATCGTTCTGTACAAAGAAATATTATACAAACCATATGAAATGTCCACCAGATGTTAGGCTTGCAGCTAGGTCTAAGTTGGTTTTAACAAAAAGTAAGTAAGTAAATAGAGTAAAGTAGACAAAGCGTAGAGTACAGAACAAAAATATCATCAATTTATGTTATCATCCCCAAGCACTTTCTCCCTTTGGGTACTTCTCAAATGTATTATCGATAGCATATTATTATAGGTCTTCTAGAGAGAAATGACCCTCCTGAGTCATTATCATACATTTTTGAAAAATTTGTAATTTTGTGTGTTGTAACAAATGGGAAAGTACATCACAAAGACACTACCGATTCAGCCAATTTGAAGAGCCCAGACACCTATAGTGATTACGACTTTAAAAAATTCGTAACTTTCCACTTTTTGTCCAACTTTCATTCAAACTTTCACCAGTCTACTTCTCTGATTTTTCCACTTTTCTCTAGAATAGTTTGCTATCAAGGATGGATTTCCATTCATAACGATCCTACCTTCCCACTGTAAATATGCACATCTCACTGTTTGATTTTTTTTTTCCTTCTCTTTTTAATTTTCACAGAGACCTTGAATAGTCTAATAAGTTGACTGAAGGCAGTATTTTATACTCTTAAAACAAAATAACTCACCACTGTGGTCAACTTGCTGACTTCAATTAATGCAGCATCAAGCTGAGTTTTGAAAGACGATTTTTCTTCCTTGAGCTGGAAAAAAGAAGCAAAACATATCATGATTAACAACAACATTATAAGGATGTACACAAAATTTATAGGGGTAGAAAACACATCTATTTCTGTCTTCTACATGGTAGTTTACCTACTTCACAATAACACTGCTTTTAACAAATGCACACTACAAATATTCCAGACTTGGACAAAAGCTAACCCTAACTCTTAGCCAAACCTAAAACTTCAAAAGAACCCTATACCTTTTATAAATAAACCTTTGAGCAATTGCCTGTGGGGCATGTCAAAGCACTGCACAAATCAATTTCAATGACAGCTACGAATGATAAAAAGCAGGGCAGCGTTTGATGCAACTTTTGTAAGCAGAAGTTCACCGACATCCAGTTTGAAAGGTGTGTTTAATACAATACATGCATTTCCATGGGATGTCAGTGAACTTGTACTTATGACAGTTTCATGAAACGATTCCCCGGCTTCTAGTTAACATTACAACATTTAGTGTCAAAATTGGAAATGAAGGTGTCCAAAATGACATTCAAAAAAGTAATCCATTGAATAATGGGATTTGGAAGAGGATGGCATAGGAGAGGAAGACCAAAGATTTCATGGTAAGATGTGATGAAAAAGTAGGTTTGGTCTAAACAAAAAGGAAGCTTGAGACAAGAAGAAGTGGAGGGAGGGAGTGTCATCACAGCGTGAAAGTCAGTAACCCCTTGTAAGAGAGAAAATGCTGCCTTTATCAAAATGATGATGATGATGATGAATGTAGCCTGAAAAGAATTAAAGGGTGACGCATCTTTAACAACAGACACCCTCCTTGCTAAAAGCATGGAGACCACTACAAAAAGAAACAGGAGTTATTGCTACACTCCTCAGTCAAATCACAAGAGTCATGACAGGCATAAAAGTGCCATTCACCATCAAGATGTGATGTGAGTTGGTCTAGGGGCACGTTCACCTGGTCAGCTCTCTGTCTTCGCTTACAAACTGACTCAGGCGACCCCGGTTCAAAACTGAGTCACATTTTTTTTTATGGTGACGTTGAAGGTCGGTTCCCAGACGTAAAAAATCATATCTGATTGATACACGTCTGTAAAAACCCAATTACACACACACAAACTACAATGTTCGTTGTGGGGTTTACCTTGGCCATAGAGAGGGCAGCCTCCTCACTGTCTCTAATGACCATGTCAGTGTAAAGGTCAAGGGCGGACATGTTGGATTCATCATCAATTGCACCATCAGGAGACTTGATGTTACCCCCATCATCATCTGAGGTAAAAGAGATGAAGAAAGACGTTGACGAGAAATATTGGTGACATTATGATCAAATTATTGATGTATGAGAGCACAGAATTTGATGTTTTTGCCACCATTTTTACAGGAGGTCTATTTTTGGATTGATTTAAAAGTGACGTTTCCAGTTCACAGCAATGTATTCAAAATATTTTTTGAGAGCTATTGAAAGTTTTCTACAGGTTTTCTGGAACTTTCCAGAAACATCCCTTTTAATATTTGTTTTGTTAGTGTCAGTTAGCCGTGAAGGATTGAGTGCTGGAAACCTCATAAGCTACATGTAGGTATAAAATAAACTTTCCCCCCGGTTTAGCCAGGGCTCAAATTAACAGTTGCACACATGCCAAGTCCAACCTACATTTCTACAATCCTGCAATTGTTAATGACTACAGAGAGTTAAATTGCCAGTCTAGAGAATTGTCATGGAAGCTCACCTGCCCCTCCCCCAAAAAAATCTAAGTAAGAGCCCTTATGTACATTGTATGTCATGCTTACCATAGGAGAAATCATAAAGACCTTCGTCCCGTCTGTTTGACTGGATTTCTTCATCTGGTTGATCAACATCCATGGTGGTAGAGTAATCAAGTTAGTAAGTTATGGTCAAATTGTCAAACATGTGACTTGTTACTCTCATATATACAGATGACATCGATATCATAACCAGCTTGTTTGGAGAGACAACTAGGCAAACCTATGAGATATGTAGAAAAAAAGGAGGAGAGTAAATATATAAACATTTAAAAGAAACAATAGAAATTGACTTATGCACAGAAGTGAACATGTATTTGTCTTTCCTCTTACAACACTGAATGCCTACTTGAGATATCCTCACATTTTTTCATGAGTTTGGGATTAAGAAATATCTTGATGTGCTGCACCCAAACCATGTCATGACACTTTTTACTTCCGTTATCAGTAAGGGCGCTGGTACTAGTCCGAGAATGAGGATCTTCCGCATGAACGAGAATCTCCTCGTAAACGTGGACAAATCGCGTCCTTACAAAATAAGGATCTTTAGCATTTTTGAGAACGTTTTATTTCTCTGTCGCGCTGCAGGTTTCGGGTTCCCAATCCGCGCGCTGGCCTTATTCTCGGTCCAGCGTCCCTACTATGTCCCACCAGCATTTATAAATAATATGCATTATCAATTTTTCAGAATATGAATGAAGCCAAATAATATGATGCTGATGATTTATGATGATTCAGAATCTGACAGAAGAAAAAGGGACCTAGATCTATATCTACCAGTACGCAAGAAAATTCCTTGGATTTTTAAATTTCTTATGTGTGTGTGTGTAATTGGGTTTTAACAGACGTGTATCAATCAGATATGATTATTTACGTCTGGGACCGACCTTTAACGTCACCATCCGAAAGACGTGACTCAGTTTCGAACCTGCGTCCTCGGCTGAATCAGTTTGTAACTTCCACTGTTAGCTGGATTACAGGCGCACGCCACAACGCCTTGATTAGGTCTAGACTTAGACCTAGAGTAAAGGAGGGGGTTTTCGACCACTTAAGACAAAATCCTATTTTGGGGACTCTTTACTTCCTATTTATTATCATTTCTTGTTTAAATCATGAAGCAAATACTATTACTTTTTAAACAAAAAAAGAATCCGAGAAAAAAATCACAAATTGCCATTACAATATTCATTTCAATTTTCACTTTTTCGAAGGCAGTTATCGACATAGCGAGCCAGTTTTCGACCGCATGTACAAAGTCAATAGGAAGCGCGCGCACGCACCACGCGTTTCCGCGCTGATCGATAGCACTAGCGGGCGGAGCAGGTATCCCCCGCCAGAGCTCCCCGGTGCTCGTCATGTCGAAAACTAGCACTGCGTTGATCGGAAATTGGAATCTGAATTAGAGAGATATTGTGTGCGCGTTGCGGTGTCCGGCTGCATTGATTTGATACATGCGATGAGATACTTTTGAGCTTGCGACTCGCACAAAATCGGGTTCTAAATCTGAAAAAATACTTGAAACAAAGCTCATTTTATGGTACCCATATTTCTTACAGACACGCGTAAGATACTCAATTTTTCAGATTCGGGTAGAGGGATCGACCGCCGATTACATCGCTAAAATGTGATATTTTAGGATATATTTTCCATTGCAAATGTGGTTCTTCAGTGACTCTGGCATGGTATGGTATGTGTGGGATATGATTATGCTATTATGCGATGTATTTTAAAGGGATTTTACCATGCATCCAACCAATCGGCCGAAAACTGGAGATGGTCGATTACCCCCTCCTTTACTCTCGATCTAGACTAGTCTAGTCTACTTTGTATTTTACTTTATTTGCAGAATTGTTTTAAATCTTAGCTGTTTAAGAATAAGAGCAGGCAACCAGTCTCAGCTACACTACTTCAAAATAAAATACCATTACCAAGTCCAAGGCAAGGTGATCAACATGATCAATGGGGGTCGATCATCAATGGCAATGCTAAATCAAATGAATGGAATCAAATTTAAAATTGCTCACATTTCATTTGATAGTTTACCTGTTTGGTGGATTTTTTAACTATTACTCTGATACACATTTTTGGGGTTCCGAGTTGATATTTGTAGTAGTCGAATATCGACATTTTTACTTTACTGTTAAGAATAAGACTAGTAAGAGAGGTTTCGAAAAATGTAGCTAGGCATCAACAACTGCAACTTTGCGACTCGACCTGAGTGCGGGAGTCAATTGGTGGTATACATAAATGGCGTCATCTTCACACACTTCGCACCTGATACGTATAAATTACAGTATTAAATAACAAACCTCTTTCTCATTTGCATTTTCTCATTCAACATCGAAGTAATGGAATTAAAGATATAAGTAACACGAGGCACGATAATAATAGCAACTTACCTTATGTAAACTTCAAAGTTAATCGCTACAGATCTAACTGTTAGATCTAGAGAATGAAAAGAAAATCCACTTTATCTTTGTTTTGTTTGTGGCGGTTGTTTAAAATTACGGTGGTGTCGAATTAGCAAAAAAAGAAAGGAAATCGGTGCGATGTTTTTTTTTCTCCACATAATATTATTGATCAATGTTTAGTTTATGATCAAGTATAACAAGCATAAAGCATTTTGGGACGAAATATATGCATACACAGAATATATTTTCTATGTGTGACAGCCTGGAAATCAACATTAATTTTGTCTCTACTTTTTATTTATTTATTTTTAGCTTGGCAAACAAGAAGGAACTACTGAAACAAAAGAAAGGTAAAGTATGTAAAACTAATTAATCAAGACGAGTTATGAGTGATGAAAGCCCCCCCCCCCCCCCCCTCCTACCCCCACCCCCACCACCACAACCACGACCACACCCTTTTAAGGTTCAAGTACCAAAACTGATCATGTTTAAAAGTAATCAGTAAATATCCAATCGAAAGCCAAACAGCAAACAGACAGTATGCCCATCATGAACCTAACTTGGCACAGCATAGACAGCATTTAATTGTTTCTCTCTACAGTGTCTAGGGCGTTTTTGATTGATAAGGCCATTAAAAATATATATACATGTTTAGCATCCCCGCCCGCTTCCTTTTTTGGGCCGCCTCCTATTTTTTTTTTTTTTTTTAATTTATTTATTTATTTTTTTTTTTTGATTTTTTTTTTTCAAGAAAAAAAACATGAAAAACACTGCTAAAATGGATCTATTTCTGACAAATAAAAAAAAATTAAAAAAAAGTTGGCCGCCATCATGAAAAATAGCCGGAATGTCAGGGAAAATGTACCGAGCGGGCATTTTGAGCGGCCATTTTGAAAAAAAAAAAAAAAAGGGCCTCCTCCTTCCTATTTTTCGAAAAAACAGGACGCTAAACATGTTTATTTGTTAAATTTGGCCTAAGGGTTATCCAAAACTTTCTGAATAGCGCCCCCAAAAAGAGGCTAAGCAGCAAGCGCATAGAGATTTTTTATTAAATTATAACTATGTACATGTAGACCCAAATTTCAATATTGATCAATGGTTTCACTCTCTATGATGAATATGCTGTATTGTAATTGAATAATGAGGGGGGGAACACCGGTCAGGATTGCACAATATGATGTTTTTATTGTTATCATTCATAATAGACCTTGGTTATGGACATATTTGGCCTTTGCCTTGAGCAAGCAAAACAAGAGAGACATTTTGAAAATAAGTAATAATGCAATATTGGAATTTCAACCTCGAATATGTTTGTTGTTTAAATCAAAGTCTATCATTTTAACCATCGCTAATTCCATAACCGTTAATTTAAGGATTAGTCGTATATAAATCAAATGATTCATGCTTTCTAAAGTTATGCTGATCTACATAGATTAAAGGGATGGGGTCCAGGGATAAAAAATAAAAGTAGAAACAAGCGAAAGCCTATTTGTATGAAAGAAAAGAAAGAAAGAAAGGAAAAAAAACGAGGGATTTAGGAAACAGAAACTAGGTTTTGTGAAGATTAATCATAGAATAAATGACAAAAACAAAAGAACATGAAGAGATTAGGCTTAGATGCTTATTACGTTACCTGTCTTTAACCTCGATGCCTTTCCTGTTCATTCGAAATAATTTTATTTTTTTATGTTGGACTCTCTCTTCATATTTTGATACTCTCTGACCATGTTACCTTTTTTGTTATACAATGCCATGTATACATCTTTTTCGTATTGAACTGGCCCATCTTAATTTTTACATCTACAAACAACATTTCAGTGAGCAATGACGACATGATAGAAGTTTGTCTGTAGGCCCAATATTATAGTTAAATTCATGAAAGGCTTCAGAGAGACCTTAAAGTCGACGACGTACCTTGGACAATGGATAGAGGCGTAGCGTGCTCCCAGCTTTTGAGGGGCACTCTTTGACTAGCATAATTTTGAGATATCGGTCATAGTCATTTCAACAAGGCCCTCAATATTTAGGGAAGGTTTGGGTGGGGATCTTCTTATCTCCTCTTTTTCTTCCTCACATCTTTTATTTCTCTCATCTTCTCTATATTATCGCGATTTTACGGGGGCGGTACGCGCCCCTTGACCCTTGAAGCTTCGCCACTGCCTGTGGCAATAGATCACTTGTGGTCATTACACTTTTTTATATCTTCGCTCAACCCGTCACATCAAAGCGCCACCATACTGAAGATATTTTCAATCTGACTGATATTGTCCAGACGTGCTACTTCCAGAACGCTGTTAGGTCCTACATCTGAAAAGCATTATCCAGTTTCCGATGGGCATTTGTCGCAAAAACACTCAAAAATCACGTTTCGCGTAATCATACTCATAACGAAGCACTTAATGGTGGGGTCGGCAAGTCAACGTTGATTCCACTCTCCCCGTAACGATTTACAGACTGATTATCTGGAAAAAAGTGGACAGTACAGGAACTATTATTTCTTTCCTGTCTGTGCAAGTATCCTACTTAGAATAAACATGATAGACCTATAGAGTAAAAAAGTATATACTTGCATTGTTTGGCGGTATAGACTTCACGGCTAGAATTGTTGTTTCGATTTCATACCATTGACACATATTTTGGTTTTCAGTAGAACTCGGTCTTGCTGTGTGCTGTGAAAAAAACAATCATTTGACAACGGGGACGTTTTTAAGATCATGTTATTTTTCTTGTCTTTTATTTTATTTTATTTCTCTCTCTTTCCTTACTTTTCTTTGAGGAACAATGACAATGTCTTGCATTGCATAATGCGTAGATACAAATCAATTAACTTACTGTAGGACTAGGAGTCAGATACTTTTGTATTTCAAATGCGTAGATGTTCCGAATAAGACTAATGACATTTCTCATGTCTCTCTCTCCACTTTAAAAGGATCATTCTGTGGGCTCTGTGTTATAATATATAAGAATGTGAAGCAGTGGTCTCCTACCCGGGAGGTTTCGGGTTCGAAACTATCAACGTTGGTGATCTATTGCCCGTTGGTAATGCATCAATCCTCATTACCAATTCCTTTGGATAGGGATTAAAGATATCGGTTCCCTGGTTTCTTACTTACAAGCATACATAATACTTTCCTAGCAGTCAGGTAAAAAACAGACCATTAAACTTGGCTCCAATAATGATCATGGTTCTGCTATGCTGATTGGCGGGAGGATATAGAAGTGACGTTTTCACGCAGTTTAAGTAAACCATTTCCCCAGTGGTGACTCCAATAAGAATTGACAACACCATGTCGAGATTGAGAGAGAAAGTCTGGTCTATATTCCAATGTAAAATGACCCAGATGTTGAGTTGAAAGGTGAAAAGGTCAGACGAAAGTTCAATTATTGACATTAATAGCTGGAAGGAATGATGAACGTTTGGAGGGTTCGGTAGTGAGATGGATTGGATACGAGTGCAAGGTTGACATGCAGGAAGGAGCTTCGTCATGGAGAGAGAAAGATAGATAGATAGAGAGAGAAAGAGAGAGAGAGAGAGAGAGAGAGAGAGAGAGAGAGAGAGAGAACGAGAGTAAGGAACTGGGGGGGGGGGGGGTGTCTTGTGACACTCTTTTAATATGTACGCATTATGTAGAGCTTTATAGGCAAATCATAAACGTTGATGGGTCTGTGTTCGATTTTTTGAAATATATTTTTCATATAGCTCATTGTAAAAAAGACGCCTGGCTGGAATGCTCCCCAGGGAGTGGAGAATTTGCATACACTGTGTGCGGGTAAGCCTGAATCCTATGACCGTGGTAATAATATATATATCTGTAAAGCGCTTTGAGAGGGCCTTCGGTCCTGAAAAGCGCTATATAAGAAATTATTATTATTATTATTTGGAAAATATTCAGCTGTCTTGTCGGCCAATTTGGTCCTGCACCTCCAATTAGAGTAGAAGGGGGGGGGGGGGCATCATCTAAATCGCTAGGGTAGATATGTAAACACAGAAACACTTTTAGTCTGTCATCATCATAACATTCAAGGATCTTTCTTTTTCTTTCTGTAAAACTGAGCATGCCACTTGAAATTCAGGTTTAAAAGGACTGCGTTTGTTGGGGCGTCTTCGATTGTTACGTAACAATACGCGCATTTACAAAGCCATTGCAATACGCGTTACTTCATGGCAACAAAAACAGAGCAAACACACTAGCAGATTTCTTCATTGCCGAATCTTTAAAATCTTTATTGTACGACAATTTTCCTTTTCAGCTCTATGGATTATATTGTTACAACTGGTCACAATTTTTAAGGTAAGATAATAGATAAGTGATGACATTAGATGCTAAATTGAAAACACGATGATAAGTTTCTTCCGTATTCAAATTCAATATTAAGAATGCCAGTCATTCTCATGTTTTTTGCCCAGTCATTTTCTATTGTCTTAATAATTTGTTATAGCGCTGACCTACCATTGTGCTATCTACTTTTGGAGTGACATGTAGGCCCCTATATTTAAGGTTGTCGTAATGAACGTAGCCCTTTCTGGGAAATGTCCCCCCCCCCTCCCCTCTCATCAGATAATCACCGTGATCACTAAAGCCTTTACCTTTTTCGCTTACAACTTATGTCGGTAATTTTAGTCACATTCTTTTCTAATTAGTATTGTTGGAGTCATTTCATTTTCAGGAGACTGAAAAATCATGAGGACTTATTTTTAAACTTTTATAATTAAAAAAGCTGCTTCAGATATGTTCATTAACTCTGAATAAACTGATTCTTCACTTTTACAATGGGGCGGGAAGGAGTGCAGGATAGGGTGATCTCTCCCCTCCCCCTAAAATGCGTGCCCCCTCCAGAATGAACCGACGCCGGTGAGAAAAATGAAAAG
The DNA here is from genome assembly GCA_035222895.1 of Strongylocentrotus droebachiensis. Taxonomy (NCBI): domain Eukaryota; kingdom Metazoa; phylum Echinodermata; class Echinoidea; order Camarodonta; family Strongylocentrotidae; genus Strongylocentrotus; species Strongylocentrotus droebachiensis. The sequence continues at coordinate 30,941 of JAVYIG010010918.1, read as the reverse complement.
AAGGGAAATTCGTGATCTTCACAGGAAGATCATATCTAAATATAGAACTATTATATTATTCTACCAACATGACCAATGATTCTAAAACCCCTTGGGGTTCATTTTGTCACCCTCATCGTTGCGATGTCAAGACATTATATGTCTGTCATATTTGACTCATAGTTCCCTACTGATTCTAAAGCCTGGATACTCGAAGTTTACTTTCGATCAGATAAACCATGTTGTGTATGTGGAGAATTGAGAATTGCCAGTAGGTGGATGAAGAATAAGAGTGGATTTATAGATGAACTAGAATCGGGAAGGAAAAAACGTCATAACTAAATTCACCTTATTGAGCAATACACCCTCTAAAATCCTTAATCAATATTTTCCTATTGGCATTACAGTTGAACTAGGTTACTGATATATGATTATTTTGCAAAAAAAGTATTTGTTTGAGCCACGTCTATTATTGCTGTGTTTTATCTTTCTAAACTTACTGTTGAATTTTATTTGAACTGTTCTCTATAGACGTTATGCTTTTTGATGTACATAATTATGTTCCTAATTATTCAGGACCTCATGGAAGGCCACTACTAATTGGTAAATGGGCTACCCTGACACTAAAAGATTAGAAATAAATAAATAAAAGAATAAATATTACCTTGCCTAATTTAAAACGATATCGAGCGAACATTTTAACCTCCATCATGACTCTCTCAACCTATTTACGACTGGTGTTTCTCCGGCATCACATTGCATTTGTTCAAATTGAATGAGCAAAAATGACAGCGACTGTCGTAAATTGTGCTTGGCATTATGATCTCAAGGGTGTGGCAGGCTGTAAACATTCGTTCGGCCAAACGTCGCGGAGCCGAAAGATATTAGATTGTCTGGTATGTGACATCAACCATCAGTGGCGTAGGTTATGGGTAACAGGGTATGTGCCCCCTTCTCCCAATATATCGAATGGCGAACAAATTATTTATAACTAAATATATTTATATAAAAAAGAAAGGGTGCAATGAAGGGCAAATGTGGATCAGAATCAAAGTGAAAAGAAGATCAAGGGACCCCCTTTTTTCCATCAAGACATTGATCTACATTTGCCACTCTCCACCCAGGTGTTAAAATGGGTACCCGGTAGGAAGCGAAGGCTAATGTGGTTTGATTAGCAATGGCGCTTGTAAAATGGCGACTGGCTGAAATGCTCCCCAGGGAGTGGAGAATGTGCATACCCTGTGTGCGGGTAAGCCTGAATCCGATGACCGGGGTAATAATATGTTCCGCGCCTAGAAACAAAGTATTAGGCGCATTATAAATGTGAGCTATTATTATTATTAATAGCGGTACCCCCAAATTGTCAGAAACCCCTTAATCGCTGAACTGAGTCTACGCCACTTATCGTCTATCACTTCAAGGTTTTCGTTAAGTTATGGGCAAATTTAAATGGTTTTTATTTTATTTTGATTGTTTGATTGCCCAACACAATTATTTGAAACGTGATGATGACCTGTTTCTCATGAGTGGAGCGAATCGGGAATAATGACAATGGTTCACTACATGTATGTTACATGTTTACTCGCCTGACAAATGGCCGTGAATTACCGAATATTATCCTTATTTCATCAAACGAAGTAATACTGTAATCGACCAACTTAAAAAATGGACGACGTTATTGACAACTCTCTGAAAGACAGACTTGTGACACAACTTATGTGTTATTTTCAAATGTCATTGCACATCGTTTTGTAGCCGGAATTTGAAGTTGCCCCAAATGATAACAATGACAGGTATTCACCATGCAGGTAAATTGAAATATGTTTTGGCAGCTGGGATTCTTGTTTAAGAACGTGTTGGAATAAGAAGTGGTCTACTTGACAGATAAGAAACTTAACGAGTGGAAATGATAGACTGATATAAGAACATGTAGTGGGATGTATGTTATTCAACAACATTTACAGAGGCGTAGAGCTGGGTAGTTTATAGGGGCACGTGGCTCACTATATTCGTAAACGAGTAACGAAGAAAGAGAATGACACTGAGAGGAGAATACGTCGGGGGCACAGGGAGTGGGGAAAGAGAGATAGAGATAGAGAGAGAGAGAGAGAGAAAGAGAGAAGAAAGAAACAAAGAAAGAATGAAAGGAGATGAAAACGACAATAGAACGCAACTACACGTCAACCCCTTCCAAGTCCCCTTCTTGGGAACATCGCATTTTAATAGAACCGCCCCTATGCTCAAGCTACCCCACTGTGTATTCATATCCGGAGGGTGGTAAACAAATAAACGCAGATACATGAACGTTGCGCCAGGTGCCGCCCCCACACCACCGAAAAAACCAAAAAAAGAAGAAGTAGCTGATATATTCACACAGCTTGTATGCACTCAACGTTGCGGGCAAACAAAATACAAACGAAGTAGAACAAAAATACATCTGCCAGCCGACTGTCTTGACATTGATGTAAAAAGTGCAATAAAAACACATAGGTGGGGACTGGGTAAACAAACGGAAACATAACGCTTGTTTTTTTTTTGTGAACATTCATTTAGCCACCTTGAGTGATTTGATCGTTTGAATCCCAGACAACTCGCTACAAAGACAACCCGCCCCAAGACAACCCGCCACAATACCCTGGACATCCCGCCACAATACCCTGGACAACTCGCCACATTTTTTTCCCCTCATGATTTCTAGATCTAAAATCCCTCATCTTAGATGAAATTGTCATTTTTCATGATTTTCGTGCTTTTATAAACACAGTCATGACAGGAAACATGGAAATTGTGAGTATTTTGAGAGCTGTTCTAAAGAATAAAGATGATTTTCCTTGCGCTTGCAACAAGAATCTATTCAAGCGAGCTAAAAGTATAAGGTCCCATTTGAAATATTACATGATGAATATTAAAGACAATCTAATGAAGAAAGACTGAAAAGCTCTTTTTATGTAATTATGAGTAACACTATAATTAAAACATCTGAGAAAGAAAAGTAGGCACTTATCAGAAGGGAAAAGGACATGTACAAAATGATAAGGGGGCACTTTAGGGGAACCTGAAAAAGTGGAGACATAGTGCCCCCCCCCCCAACCAAGAATGCCGCCTCTGACTGTGGGCAAAAGTGCGAAACTAACCCCGCAAATCTAGAAATAAACCACATTTCAATTTTATTTCGCGGGTCAACTGCCCCCTCCCCCATCAGTACGCCAGTGCTTCCAGTAGGCCTATCCTTCCATGAATTCCTACCATTAAAAATTATCAGAAGGGAAAAGGACATGTACAAAGGATAAGGGGGCACTTTAGGGGAACGTGGAAAAGTGGGGGCACAGTGTCCCCCCCCCCCCCCAACCAAGAATGCCGCCTCTGACGAAACTAACCCAGAAAAATCTAGAAATAAACCACATTCCAATTTTATTTCGCGGGTCAACTGCCCACCCCCCCCCCCCTATCAGTACGCCAGTGCTTCCAGTATCCTACCATTTAATTTTTTTGTTATATTCAGCTGTTATAGACTTCTAGATCAAAAGTATATTATTGTTACAAGGGAAATCAACTTTATTCTTTATTCTTTGTAATGACTGTGTTTATAAAAGCACGAAAATCATGAAAAATTACAATTTCATTTCAATATATATTATTGTTACAAGGGAAATCAACTTTATTCTTTGTAATGACTGTGTTTATAAAAGCACGAAAATCATGAAAAATGACAATTTCATTTCATTTTAGATCTAGAAATCATGATGGGAAAAAGTGTGGCGAGTTGTCCGAAAAGGCACCCCACCCTGGACAACTCGCCTGTGGCGAGTTGTCCAGGGTATTGTGGCGGGTTGTCTTGGGGCGGGTTGTCTTTGCGAGTTGTCTGGACCCCGATCGTTTGATCTGTCATGCCACTCTATTAACATTATCAACAATGCGAAAAGTTCGAAGAGAGAGAAAGAGAGAAAGAGAGAGAGAGAGAGAGAGAGAGAGAGAGAGAGAAAGAGAGAATGAAGAGGTGAAAAATACGTGAAGATTTGAAAAAAGGCGCCAATAACTATACATATCAACACAGTTTTCAGTTGTATATGGGTCGAAGCTTTATGATTGAGAATTAAGTTTTCGATGAATGAAGTAAAATGATATAGGATCGGTGCGTCACCATTCACAATTCTATCGGGAAATGTTGCCACCACTTTTCAATCACTGTAAACTTACGAAAATTGTAGGAAATTATTTTGTTGCTTATCGGACATTTATCCATGTTACTAATCTGAATATAACTTCGAGAATTAGCTCTTTGGTTTATACTACATGAATCATAATTCTTGACATTTGTTTTTTTACTTTCTAGTTCTTGCAATTCCCCTTCAGTATTAAAATCATTACCTACATATCTGCCATCGCCCAGCTCTAGTTTAAGTGATCATATTTCGATTTAGCGGTCATGTTGTGAATGTCATGATTGAAGCTAAAATCTCAAACTGTGATATCACATCATACCTTCATACCATAACATTATCATGGGGTAAATTGGACTTTTCACACCTTGACGGGAGCAATCGCTTCTGTCTGGGTGTGTGGCTGCATGGGGAGGGCAGCAAATTGTATGACAATATCATGAACATGGCCAACGGAACGTCCTCTTCTGCTACTAGCTATCTTGTGCTGGAACTGTAATGAAAACAATACCACTCTTTTCCTCTCTCTCTCTCTCTCTCTCTCTGTCTTGCTCTCAGTCCATGCTATCATATTTTCCTCTCTCTTCCTCACCTTCTATTTTCTGTCTTTTTTCTCTTTCTGGCTCTCTCCTTCCCTTCCCGCCCTCTTATCTCGCCCCCCCCCCCCCTTAACCCCTCCCCTTCCCGTTCTCCATCCGTTAGAACACGCTTAATTCTACTTCCCTCGTCTGTATTGAAGCAGAATATTGGTAAGGCCAACGCTCCCATTTCTTTGACTTCTATATTGTTTAATAGCAAGATATTACCATACTATGCCACTTTTATGGGATTTGGTATACACTCAATGGCGGATACGATGTGTGTATCTTGCCCTTAGGGTGACATAATAATAGGAGTAAAAATGAAACTTTGTTTCAAAGTCACAACTATGTCACAATTTAAACAATGTTGAACATTGAAACATTGTTGACGTTTTACTCCAACACAATTATAATGTCCTATTCTTTCCTTCAAACCTTCCCTACACAGGTGCCTGTCCACGTTTATCAGATGGGGGAGGGGGCGGGTGTGATATTTATCCCGAATCCATGGGACACTTTTAGTTTTAGGCTCGATCGGCGGAGAGGGAGCAAAGTACCACTTTCCGGACGTTATCCGTGATTTTCTCACAGAATTAATTCATTGTTTGCCCTTTAAGTAATGTAAATATTTTTCTATTCTCTCAAAATAAAGAGGGACCCACATAGACCCCCTTGCGTCCATCTATAAATGCGGACATTACTGCATTGGGCGAACATCATGCACTCTTTGATACAATTGGTCTGGTGGTTTCGATCCAGTGCATGCCCCCACATTTTCCCAGCATACCAACAATTTCAACGCCTAATAGGGAGTATATTCGTCCAGAATTATGAACATTGAAATGTGATTCTCTTCGAGATTATCGACTAGTAATCCAATTTCGTTCCTGGGCTGTTTTCGTCTGGGTAAATTTAAGGAAATTTGAGCTAGGAACATTAGGTATCTCCGTATCCTCCTTTTCATTGTACCTGTCAGGGCAAATTACTGTCAAATTTAATTCTGTTTGTTTTGAGGTACGTACTATTTTCTCGTATGATTCGTAATTTAGGATGAATGGAAGTGGGCGAGGTGTGTGTACTTTATACAACTACTTGGTTCTCATGGAAGCAAAAGAGGGTGGGGGGGGGGGGCAAGTGGGGTGGGGGTGGGGTTGGGATGGGAGGGTATTCAGTTGAAGGTGATGAAATAAAAATGAACGAAGAAGAGGAGGGAAAAGGAAGAGGAGCTATAGGAGGAGAAGGAAAACGATGAAGAAGAAGAGAAGGAGGAGGAGGAAGAAAAAGAAGGAGAATAAATTGACGAAAGTAAGAAGCGAAAGGCGCAAGAAGAAGAAAAATGTAGAATGAGAGAAAAAATACATTTTAAATAATTCTTTTAAAACTTCAATAAAGGAGAACACTATACTGTGAATATCTAGTATCCAGAATCGTATAGAATCGGCTGTGGAAGGGTATATGAATACGGAAGGGGAGGGAATGATAACAAATGGGTGGACTTGGGAGATTACCATTGACAAGTTAAGGTCATTACCATGTAGGGCTCAAGGAGAAAGTGTCTGTTCTTATAATACATTCGTGACGCTTGCTGAGGCGTCTGGAAACCGCGATATTATTTACGTAAGATGCAGGAAATGTCATTCATCAAAAAAGTTAAAATTCGATCACCGGTTTGCAGTTTCCCCGACAGGAAAATAAATAGAACGGACTATGCATTTGACGGAAGTATCTGGTCATTAGCAATTTTTGTGTTTACAATGAGAAGACAGATTTAGGCGGTGGCTATAGTTGATTATCTTTAAAGAGGAAAGGAGTTGGACAATTGGAAAGTGTTGGGTTCATGTTAACAAGCTTGCACCCGAGTCGTCTTTTGAATAAAATATATTCTTGTTGGAAATCGGGATATTGTTTATTATGTTTATTAGACATTTTTCTGTAAGTTAATTACTGTAGACCTGCATAAGATCCGAATGTGAGACATTAATCAGGTACAGATAGCATTTTAGTATTACATTTTTTTTTGCAGATGCATTCAATATGCACAAATGCATTTTATGAATTATCAAGAAGTTATTATATGACGGCAATAATGAAGTTAAAATAAGATATTCTGTGTATCTTCAAACGCCGTTCAATCTGCACGTACAATTTCCTTCCTTTGATGATCACAGGTACATTTTGAAGAAAAACAAACAAACACATAAACTCTAACCTAAACTGTTTTTTTGTATTAAAGCTATAATTTACCTGCAACGAACGAATTAATTTTGACAGCTATGGAAATGACAAAGATAGCTTGCTTCCACTTGTGAAGAGTGCCAAAAAACGGAGATGAAATTAAATGAACTGGAAACTACCAATTTATTTGAGTCAGACAGGTACAGATAAATATATGGCCTTAAACAAGTAGTGTGGTAGCATGGTCCCATCTTCGGAGGGGTGGGGAGGGGGGGGGGGGTCTTTAATATGAAGACATGGAATTTTAATAGGTGTCTGATTAATTAATGTAAAGTAGCTAACCAGTCGATCAGATAATAGGCAAGTTGGATTGACTCTTACGTTGCTTTCTTCGCCTCTCTCTACAGGCGTTCGTTTGCCAGACGTGCAATTTAGCACAAAACAATAGGCACAAATTCACGCAGGTATTGCTTTGCAAAATTGCCCATTTCTGGTCTTGATAAGCTCCATGCCATGGCAACCCTTTTAACACCGGTATATATTAATATTGCACTGGAAACAGATATATAATAATGAAGCCTTTGGTATACTCATCCCATGATAAATAAATTTGACACAGAAAGATTATACGAGGGGGGTGGGGGGGGGGGGGCGGTGAGATAGCATAATATATTTTTATTCCCAAGTTTTTTTTCCCTCTCTTTTTTTTCTTCTCGTTTTCATCTACTTAGGTCGGTGGGGCGAACCCCATGCCAACTCCTCCTCAGACACGGTACTATTTCTGAATCACTGTATCTTTTCAAGGATAATATTCAATACATATTTATCTCACTATATCTTAGTAGTCGCTCCATTTATAGCCAGTGGATGTGTCCTTATAGCCTCTTTGAAGATGAATTCCAAAATAAAGCAGGTTTGGAACATGTGTAATGACTAACAATATTATTATTGGTCATGCTGTTAACCGGAAGTTCAACCTTTCAAAGGGATGCTTTCAGTTCCCGTCAGAGAGAGAAAACAATCCACAACATGTTAATATGAAAAGCACATGAATAGACAAAATAAGAAAAACACTGAGTGGAATATCTGCTATTTCAGGGTAATAACCCCAGAATTTGATGTGTTTCACAGGTTCAGGGAGTATGATTTTCTCGGCTAGTTGAAGTAGAAACCAGAGGGTCCAGGGGGACACCAGAGGGAGAGAAAGAACAAGAGAAAGCGAGAGAGAGAGAGAGAGAGAGAGAGAGAGGGATTATATTATTTTACGACGAGATGATCATATTATCCTCTCCGTCTACACATCATTGTGATACTGTATGCTCTAAACATTCAATGATATTTGAGACAATATGTTCCTACTTTAATGAAAAGAAACATCTTGCCATTTGGATTGCCCAAGTCAACAAAATATGACAAATTGACACGAGATCTTGTTCTCCAGGGGCCCGACTCATGTTATTCTTCCTTTCAACTGTCACGATCTATTAAGCACGCACATTCATTTTTATTCGAGAGGTATCCATTTCATTACTTCTCCCAAACATACGTTCTATTTTTTTTTGGATCGCCAGATAAGACACCCAATGCGAAGGCATACGATTTATATCAGAGATAGTCATTTAGGACAATATTCTCCTTTTGTTTCGTTGATGTGTCATCTTCTAAGTACTAAAACCGAGGAATGATGTAAGAATGATTTCCCCAGACACAAATTAAACTCAGCTGTGCGTCGAAGTGAAAGGATGGAAGCGTGAAAATGTGTCACCTTTCCTCTCTTCCCCGTTTTGTTTCCAATATCTATCTTCCATTCTACTTTTCTTTCTTTCGCCGTTATTTCCCCGATAACCACCGTTCCCTTTATCTCTCAAACTCTATTGTCCACAGTTGTGAACAATTTCTCCGGTTCATGATATTCACTAACCGATGCTCCTACAGAACAATACTCTTTTCTAGTTTACCATCCATGTGCCTATTTCTGTCAACCTGTCCTTGTGTTTAGGTGAACAATAAATTGAGTCATCCCATATGTATTCGATCAAATGAATTAATCAAAACTGTAGACAAATCGGAAATAAAGGCTGAGGATATCAACCCTAGCAGTACATCATCAATATCAGACAACAATTACCATGGTTACTTATTTCTGCATGTCATTCAAACAACATGACGATCAAGCAGTTATTGAAACACTTTCATTTGTTGCTTTCGTAACTATTCAAGTTTTAAGTTACCCTTATCGGGGAACTACTGTTACACCCCCATGGCGTGTAGGGATGGTTACTGTAAATAACTGGAAATAATCAAAGATGAGGAGAAACAAGTCAGTTGGTGTACTCAGTGCTCACTCAAAATGTAGAATGACACATTTATTATCTCCATAATAAATATCAACGAATGACAGAAATCATCATACAATAACAATATTGTCAGAACAAACCTTCTAGAATTATAATGTTTTCCGTCTCCTTATCCTAATGGATACATAACCATAACAATTAATATCAAACGTCTTGTACATCACACTTCTTAACAATTTCATCCTTAAGCATGTTCCTTTGAAATTGCTAAATACTACCTGTGAATGTATTCTATACGCTAACCAATTACAATATATATTATATACAAACCCGAGAACTAACCCGGATCATGTTTATACTAAAGATACCATGTTCATATAAACCATGACTTTTCCTTTAACTATCCTTATGCTCTCATGAACATACTATTCATAAAGAAGTCCTACTATTATTATAAAACGGTATCCAAGTAAACTCCCTTAAATAATCAAGGATTATTTAATACAAGTTCTATTATATCATCCAATAAAACTAACAATTAACTATAAGAAATAAACTTAAAGTGTAGTTTAACAAACTACTAAACTGAATCTCAAAAGTAGTAATGACACTTTAAATCATCACATCAAAATGACTACTCTAATAACAAACAACTAATGACTACTCTAATAACAAACTATACAAGTTTACCAAACTGGAACAAAGATATTCTATTCACTACAAATATTGAGAGAACATAAAGAGAACTATGTAAAACTCTCTAAAGTATTATAAAACAAAGCAGTCTTTTAAAACTATCTTCATGGGAGGAAGCTTGATCCAATAATCATATAAATCAACTTGCACAAGCTCAACTACCAGTCTTCCTAGTTAGTCTACTTTCCAGGCACTCTGAATCACTATTCTAAACTCAAGTCCTATTAATACAAGAAAGACTATGTACAATACAACATAATATGCTAAATGGGTCTGATCTATTAGACTACCCTATGTCAATATTCTAGGTAGGTCCATGGTGGACAGACCACAGATTCCTCTATCTACAGCTCTTATCATTCACTCTCATCTTAGGTCCAGTCTCCTCACTTTCTGGAGTTCGGAGTTGCTAAACCCTTTCACATCGAAGTCTTAATCTACTTATTTATATAATAATATATATATATATATATACATGATTCAAAGGTTCAAGTACCAAAACTGATCATGTTTAAAAGTAATACAATAAAGTTATAGATACAGTAAATATCCAATAGAAAGCCAAACAGACAGTTACTTACTCTGTTCGAGAGCTAAAACGGTGCACCATGCTATAATAAAGCATTACAATACTCTTGCTTTATAATAACCAACTAAACTGCTAAATACTATGGATGGAATACCAGTAAAATGTATTACTTTAGCATGAATACATAAAATATACAATATACATGTATACATACTAATATCAAAATACATAGATAGAAATGATATTGTCTTACCTGGAAATAATCAAAGATGAGGAGAAACAAGTCAGTTGGTGTACTCAGTGCTCACTCAAAATGTAGAATGACACATGTTGTACACTATTCATGCTGACCGATCCCTGCTCAAGTCTTAATCTCCAAGTTCGTCCATTTATGCTGGTAGGGTAATGTTTACTAAACTGGGGGATTAATCCTTAGTCTGTAATTCTGAGGGTAGAGTTTCTTTGTGCTCACTGGACATAGCAAACTCATATAAACTTACTAAACAATACAAAGTTAGGAACAAAGGGGTGGGCATTTACTAACTAAAGTGGAGTGGGCATTTATTAGTGAGTCATCAAACATCAAAGACTATATCTCTATAGGGGTATAACACAGCACAGAGTATATCTCTATAGGGGTATAACACCTTCCCCCACCAAAAAAAATAAATGTCCACTTGACACTCAAACAATGTCATAACTGTAAGGGAAAGAAACAAAAAAAATCCCAATGTTTAAACCAAGAAAATATACCACTGATTCCTTCAAACCGTTACATCGATGTAACCTAGTCATTATAGTCATGCTATATAAATCTATCAATAAAGTAAGTAAGTCAGGGTGTTAACGGTCCCAACTTGAATCCATAGATCCTTAATACTATTCAATAGAAAGAGAATATATCCCTAATAACATATCAACTATGACAACATTAATGAGTCATACCCTTTGAGAAACCCTCTAGTACAACATAAGTACTAATTTGTCAAATGCTGCAAAAAGTTATCTCCTATCTAGTTACACTGCACAGTGTACTTCTTGTAGACTCATTAAAGTTTCTGTTTTGGAATCTCAACATCTATACGTATATTAACTTACATCTCAACTTTTCAGTTATACATCACAAACTTTTCTGTACATTTAATTTTCAACCTCCTACCGGTGACGTAGCCTCTTAGCTATTCTTATGCTTTCAGTCATCGCTTTCGTCCATGCAGCGAGTACAATCTCTTTGTCGTCCTCGACCTCGTACGATGTCCTCACTTAGCATCTCATGACCTTCAGCATCCACCGGTCTTAAGTTCTGCGTTGATTGAAATTAAATGTTCTTAAAGCTGATATTCTCTAATACAAACCCGCAGGTGAGCGCAGATCTGTCGTCCAGGTAGCTCCTTGCATCCCAAGTGGCGACTCCCTCGGTAATGGCTGGAAGCGTCCATGTGACTGCGATGCTGGTCCCATCATCCACGGTGTTGGCCCCAGTGGCTGCGATGCTGGTCCCACTGGCTGCTGCACTTCTGGGATTGGTAGTGGTGGGTTGCGTGGTACCTGGCCAGAGCTTTGGTTAAACAATTGATACTGAGAAAACATATCATGTGGGGGAGGATAAGGCATAGATAAGGTCTGGGGTATGAAAGGAGCAACGTGAGACGTATTATTAGGAAGATGGGAGACAAACTGATGCTGGTTGTTCAGTGTAGCTGGAATATGCATCAGGTTTGGTTGGATTGGTTGTAGGGTAGGGTCTCCTAAACTATCATAGGTGAGCCTTGAAGGAGGGTGACGTTGTCTCGGAGGTAGAGCTGGGTCGTGTTGCTGATGTGATGAGGAAGAGCTGTCTGCTTGGACTACAGGGTGCACAACTGATGGTGACGCTGAGCCAATATTTCTCTCTCTTTGTCCCTCATCAGTCACTTGTGGGGGTTGGGGTATCTGTTGGGCCATTTCTGCTAGGGTAGAATTATCTAAAGGAAGTTCTTCATCTGATGTAGAGATATCAACCGAAGCATCACTTTCAGTTAGCTGGTCTTGAAAACCTGCTAGTCTTTTCCCTTCCAGATAATACCTTTCTTCATCTGAAGATTCAGTTGAAGACCATGACATGTGGGTGGGCAGGGGTTTACTGGATCTGGTTCGTCGCCGAGGAGGGGCCTTCACTTCACTGTTACCCGTGGGTTGATCTCCATCAGGAGTTAGAAAACCTGCACATGGCAGCAACATGTTCCGATGAAGGACTCTTGAAGGACCAGATCCATCCTCGTGCATGACTTGATAGACAGGCAAGTCGTCTCCTACTCTCTTGAGTACCTTATACACGTCTGGTTCCCAATAGGACTGGAGCTTATTTGGTCCTGGAACACGCTTATGATTACGAACCAGGACTCGATCACCTTTGTCCAGAGGAAGACTTGGCCTTTTCCCGTCTTTTCTTCCCCTGGAGGTGCTCTTCTCCGCATTCCTTCGGGCTAACGTGTATGCTTCTTGCATGGCATCTTTCCATCTGCTGCAGAAATCCGCATGAGTAACCTTGCCGTCCTCCTTTTCTTCAGCAAGATTGAAAACCAGGTCAATTGGAAGCCTTGGTTCCCGCCCATACATCAGGAAGAATGGAGAAAATCCAGTTGCTTCTGATTTTGTACAGTTGTACGCATGTACAACCTTGGGGAGATGGTCTTTCCAATTGGCCTTTTCTGTGGACGTAAGGGTGCGTAGCATTGACAACAGGGTCCGATTGAATCGTTCCACCTGTCCATTTCCTTCTGGGTGATAAGGGGTAGTCCTGGAATGCTTGATGTTGGCTAGCATTTCCAGTCGACGGAACAGGCGATTTTCAAATTCACCACCCTGGTCGTGATGGATACGTTGAGGAAAACCAAACTGCAAGATGAAGTTATTGAATATCTTATCTGCAACAGTTTTTGCCGTCTTATCTCTGGTGGGATATGCCTGGGCTAGCTTTGTGAAGTGATCCATGACGACTAGGATGTACTCGTAACCACCCTTGGATTTCTCTAGATGAAGGAAGTCAATGGATACGAGTTCTAGCGGCTGAGTACTGGTTATGCTTGTCATAGGTGCCCTGATCTGTCTGGCTGGTTTCTTATCCTTAAGACAACTGCAGCTCGATGTAATAAACCTGGTTATATCACCTTCCATTCCTGGCCAGTAGAATCGTTGTCTCGCCAACTGCGTGACTCTCTCTGGTCCAAGGTGGCCCATGTTGACATGAAGTTCTTGGTACACCAGCTGCCTATATTTACCAGGAAGAACCAGTTGATTGCGGTTTGCAGTCTTTCGACGCAGGATGCCATGATCATCAACCACTAGTCTATTCCATTCATGTAGTAGCTTCCTGACCTCTTTGGGCATTTTCTTCCTTTCAGGGGGAGACAATTGCTTTCCACGTTGCTTGAGGTCCAGGACAACAGAGATAGTGGGATCATTCTTCTGAGTGGCTCGTAGTTCTTCCGTTGTTAGTTGGGGCAGTCCTGTTGAAATGTGAATATTTGATACTTGAGCAGGGATAGCTTCTGAGCCTGGGAGAGCCAGGTTCCAAGGTACATCCTCATTCACCTGAATCCCATGATGTACTGCCTGTATCACTGGTCTGGTGATTTCCTCTGAGTACCCCGGCATGGCTGGAAGAGTGAGGGGTTCTCGCGATAAGGTATCAGCATCTCCGTTACTCTTTCCTGGACGATACTTGATGCTGAAATGAAAATCAGCCAGCTCACCAACCCACCTCATTCCTGTGGCGTTCAGTTTCGCAGACGTCAACACATATGTTAGTGGGTTGTTGTCTGTGTATACGACAAAGGGAGGAGAGTAGTACAAATAGTCGCGGAACCTTTCACAGATCGCCCATTTCAATGCCAGGAACTCCAGTTTTCCGGAATGTAGATGGTAGTTCTTCTCTGCGGGGGTGAGGGAACGAGAAGCGTATGCTATTACCCTCAACTTGCCGTCCTGCTTCTGGTATAGCACCGCTCCAAGTCCTTCATGGGAGGCATCTGTATGCACTACAAAAGGCTTTTCGAAGTCTGGGTAGGCCATGATGGGAGCTATGAGAAGACTGTCTATCAGAGATGAAAGGGCTGATTTGTGACACTCTTTCCACTCAATGGGTGTACTGGAAGGAAGGGAGTTAGATTTCTGTTTTGTGGATCTCTTCTTTACAGGCTTGGGTTGAGACTGATTCACTGACAAGAATTGGTACAGACATGCAGCTCTTCGGGAGAAGTTAGGAATGTATCTGCGATAGTATCCCACCAATCCAAGCAACTTGCGAAGGTCTCCTACGGTAGCTGGTGTCTTCTCCTTTAGCATACGAACTGCTTCGGTATCGTTTGGGTCAGCCTGATGTCCGTCTTTGGACACAATCCGTCCTAGATATTTTACCTGACTCTGAAAGAACTTGCATTTGGCTGGCTTTAGTTTAATGCCTTTCTTCTTCAGTCGATGCAATACCTTCTGTAGGTGGGCGACATGTTCGTCAAATGTGGTGCTGTATACCAGAATGTCGTCGAGGTATACTGTGCATATCTCTCCACTAAGATCATCCAGACAATTTTCCATGCAACGCTGGAAAACAGCAGGGGCATTGGTTAGGCCAAACGGGATGCGGTTCCACTCATAAAGGCCCCATGGGGTGATGAAGGCTGTGAGGGGTTTACTGCTTTCCGCCATGAACCCCTGGTGGTATGCCTTCCCCTGATCTAGTGTTGTAAACCATGCATTTCCACCCAGGCTGTCCAGCACTTCTTGGATGCGGGGAATCGGTTGTCTGTCTGGTATTGTCTTCTGATTGAGTTGGCGATAGTCGATACATAGCCTCAACGTCCCATCCTTCTTCCTGACGCATACAACAGGTGAAGAATATGGAGAACTGGATTTTCTGATCCATCCCTTCTCCAGCAGATTTGCCACATAATCTTTCACCTCTCTGTACAATGGTCGGGGTACGGCCATGTAAGTCCTTTGAACAGGCGTTGGGTCATTGAGACTGATGTTCATCTGCAGATCTGAAATAGATCCGATATCTTCATCTCCCATGCAGAAAACATCACGCTCTGCATCTAACACACCCAGGAGTTTCTCTTGTTGTTGTGTCGAAAGATGTCTCACATCAAAGTTGTCACGAAAGGATTGGGTAGGTGGGTCAGTAGTTACTTGATTCACTCTGGTGTTATGAGTCTCATCAGTCGGGATGTGATGGTGCACAGATGAAATTCCATGCAGGTGCCCCAGGACTGTCTTCTTCGGAATCACAATAGGACGAGATGAAGCGTTTGTGACCAGGACTTGCACTCTGCATGAACTTCCACGATTCACCTCCACTAGGAATGGGTCGATGCCCAGGCCAGCGTCAAACAATGAGTTCTCCTCGTCAGGCTCGAATAGGCAACGAGTCTTCTCTGGAGCACTGGTATGCGTCCTACATGCAACCCTCATACTCTTGCCAGGTGGTAGCACTGTTACCTGATTTACTCTGACCATCGGGTAGACATCGATTTTGGTGGCTCCGATAATAGAGATGATGCTGCTTACTATCTTAGGGGAACAACTCATTGCTGATGCTAGAGCTTTATGCATCGCATCAGGGGAGGTAGACGGGTTAATGAGCAGGGCTTCAATTACATTAAAGCCAATGATGGCATTCTCGCTGATGGTGTTATCTCCTACTACCAAAAATGGGACTTGAATCTCAGCCTCTCCACTGCCCCCAATCTGCACTGTTAGTTCAACATATCCGCTGAAAGGGAGATCAGTTTTATTTGCAACTGACAATCGTAGATCCTGATCCTGAAGGAGGTTTGAAATGGGCTGGGCCTGTTTTTGAGGGAGTGAGTCTTTGAGCCATGAGTCAGAGATTAGGGAGACTTGGGCACCAGTATCCCACAATGCTTGTGTTGCTTGTCCTTGGATAAAACATTGAAGCATACATTTTTTTCCAATTAATTTTGCTATTTTGTTCTGGGATCGGGTGGGGAAACTTGTCTTGGTGTCTACTTGCGATTGCTGCTTGGGACTTACTGGTTGTCTCCTCGAGGGCACGACCCGTCCCGTAGTGGTGCCCGCTGGTCGTTTCCCGCCGTGCATCCTCTGGCGAGGTGTCCAGTACTCCCGCACTTGTAGCAATGGCGACACTGTCGACCTTCCCCTTTCTTCCTGCATTCGGTGCAGCCCCATTCCAGTGGAGAGCGTTGTCTTGCTGGGCCTTGTCTCTCACGAACAGGAGCTGGACTACTATCTCGGATGGCCGCAATCTCTGCCCTGATCAGAGCCTTGATCTCCTTATGGATGCTGCTCATGTCCATTTTGGCCTCTGATGTTTCTTGTATGATATTGACTTGGGCTGGCGTCCTCCTCTTCTGCTTATTCAGCCGCTCCGTCTCATTATTGGCGGCAAGGTTGATTTTTTCTAAAAGGTCCTCGTCGCTAGCTGCTGAGTCATTCAGGTAAGGCTTCATATCATTTCTTACCCCTTCATTTGTTATGCCGGTCAAGGCAGAGTGCCTGAACATGTTCTCCACTAGAGAACTATCATACCGAAATGACGACCCGGCCTCCTGTGACACGAACAAGATTTTTTGTTTTAGGGCGAGCAGCCTTAATAAGAAATCATGGGGCGACTCCCTCTGACCTTGTGCAGCCCTACTCAAGTCGTGGTACAGCTCCGTTGCCTCTTTTTCTTGGTAGTGGGATCTGATGAGCCGACGGAGGGTGGGAAGGTTGAGCTGGGGTTTCGACTCTAAATACGCCCTTAGGGTGAGGCCAGGCGCCATGGCACGAATCACGGCGTCAACGATGTCCTCATCTGCGTATTTCCTCTCTTTTCCCCGCTCGATCTGGTGGATGAGGCTCCTAAAACTTAACCTCTCTTTCTGTCCTGCCTCCCCAACCTGTCCGGAAATCTTGAATTCCCTTCGCCAAGGCGTCGCTTCCGGTTGGGCCCTAATAATGGTCGATGGGGATGAGGCTACCTCTGTCTCTTGCTTGGTTTCCTTTACCTCATCCTTTGTACCAATGGCGTCTGCTACCATCTTCCATGTTGCCTCTCCATGGTCTGCGCTGTCCGCCATCTCGTCGCTGTTCAGATGCTTGGTAACAAGCCTCACGAGCTCTGACCTACCCTTTTCCTTACCTACACTCACCTTATCCTCTGGCAATCCCAGGGCCGTCAACACATCTATGAGTCCCTCTATGCTGCACCCTCTTAGTCCATTGGTGACATCATCTTTAAGGCCCTCCATCCTGGTTGTTGACGCTCTGGCTACTGTAGGAGTTGGTGAGAAGCGGCTTGGTCTGGATCAGGTCAGTCTACCCCGCTCGTCTCATAGGATGATGACTTGCAGCTTTAGTTCATCGAGAACATCAAGACTGGTGACATCATCCGGGCAGTGCCTCCAAAATGTTACACCCCCATGGCGTGTAGGGATGGTTACTGTAAATAACTGGAAATAATCAAAGATGAGGAGAAACAAGTCAGTTGGTGTACTCAGTGCTCACTCAAAATGTAGAATGACACATTTATTATCTCCATAATAAATATCAACGAATGACAGAAATCATCATACAATAACAATATTGTCAGAACAAACCTTCTAGAATTATAATGTTTTCCGTCTCCTTATCCTAATGGATACATAACCATAACAATTAATATCAAACGTCTTGTACATCACACTTCTTAACAATTTCATCCTTAAGCATGTTCCTTTGAAATTGCTAAATACTACCTGTGAATGTATTCTATACGCTAACCAATTACAATATATATTATATACAAACCCGAGAACTAACCCGGATCATGTTTATACTAAAGATACCATGTTCATATAAACCATGACTTTTCCTTTAACTATCCTTATGCTCTCATGAACATACTATTCATAAAGAAGTCCTACTATTATTATAAAACGGTATCCAAGTAAACTCCCTTAAATAATCAAGGATTATTTAATACAAGTTCTATTATATCATCCAATAAAACTAACAATTAACTATAAGAAATAAACTTAAAGTGTAGTTTAACAAACTACTAAACTGAATCTCAAAAGTAGTAATGACACTTTAAATCATCACATCAAAATGACTACTCTAATAACAAACAACTAATGACTACTCTAATAACAAACTATACAAGTTTACCAAACTGGAACAAAGATATTCTATTCACTACAAATATTGAGAGAACATAAAGAGAACTATGTAAAACTCTCTAAAGTATTATAAAACAAAGCAGTCTTTTAAAACTATCTTCATGGGAGGAAGCTTGATCCAATAATCATATAAATCAACTTGCACAAGCTCAACTACCAGTCTTCCTAGTTAGTCTACTTTCCAGGCACTCTGAATCACTATTCTAAACTCAAGTCCTATTAATACAAGAAAGACTATGTACAATACAACATAATATGCTAAATGGGTCTGATCTATTAGACTACCCTATGTCAATATTCTAGGTAGGTCCATGGTGGACAGACCACAGATTCCTCTATCTACAGCTCTTATCATTCACTCTCATCTTAGGTCCAGTCTCCTCACTTTCTGGAGTTCGGAGTTGCTAAACCCTTTCACATCGAAGTCTTAATCTACTTATTTATATAATAATATATATATATATATATACATGATTCAAAGGTTCAAGTACCAAAACTGATCATGTTTAAAAGTAATACAATAAAGTTATAGATACAGTAAATATCCAATAGAAAGCCAAACAGACAGTTACTTACTCTGTTCGAGAGCTAAAACGGTGCACCATGCTATAATAAAGCATTACAATACTCTTGCTTTATAATAACCAACTAAACTGCTAAATACTATGGATGGAATACCAGTAAAATGTATTACTTTAGCATGAATACATAAAATATACAATATACATGTATACATACTAATATCAAAATACATAGATAGAAATGATATTGTCTTACCTGGAAATAATCAAAGATGAGGAGAAACAAGTCAGTTGGTGTACTCAGTGCTCACTCAAAATGTAGAATGACACATGTTGTACACTATTCATGCTGACCGATCCCTGCTCAAGTCTTAATCTCCAAGTTCGTCCATTTATGCTGGTAGGGTAATGTTTACTAAACTGGGGGATTAATCCTTAGTCTGTAATTCTGAGGGTAGAGTTTCTTTGTGCTCACTGGACATAGCAAACTCATATAAACTTACTAAACAATACAAAGTTAGGAACAAAGGGGTGGGCATTTACTAACTAAAGTGGAGTGGGCATTTATTAGTGAGTCATCAAACATCAAAGACTATATCTCTATAGGGGTATAACACAGCACAGAGTATATCTCTATAGGGGTATAACACTACAGTTCACTGGATCAATTGAGAACTTATTACACATGATTTTAAACAAGATCTTTAAACACCTTTCATTCAATTTGTTGTTATTTTGCACGAGATTTGCTCATTTCCAGAGGCATCGTTGGATTAAATGGGGGGGGGGGGGGGGAATAAGGAATGCAAATAGGGATATCTTAAAACAACCCCCTACTTTGAGGGTTTCATTTGCAAACATGGATTGACAATTTTGCCTACTGGAAAGTTTATATTAGAAGGGACGTCACTCATCCCTCTTGCATCATCCCGAACAAATAAATTGGTAAAAATACCGTGTTTTTCTTAAACTCGGCGGTGTGCACATCTTGTATTTATATCAAGCGAAGAAAAATACACAATTTCATTTTCTCTTTATTATTAAATGAATGAAATATCTTTGAATTGAATTAACACTTGATATCTAAGAAATGGCTTGTAAATAATGTTTTTTCATAGACCATGATATCTTTCAAACAGGCATAGGAAAGGATTCTATAAATACTCTCTGCATAAGTATTTTCCCCTCTTGTGATCAGACAGCATGTAGAATCAATCCAAATAATATGATTGCAGGGCCCTCAGGGAGAACAGTATGAATACCTATGAGGCTACCCTGGGAAAACAAGACATATTATTATTATTATTATTAAATGTTTACGTTTCTTATCAACAAAAAAAGGGTGGCGGTCAATATGTTCAGAATATGTTATATTATTTTCTGTCACATATCGACAAGTTCATACCCTGTAGTATGGCTACGGTACAGTGTAGCCTTGTATTTCAATTGTAGGCCTATTGAGTTTTAATATTTATAATCGATTTTGATAGAAAGATATGACGTCATCTCAAGGAATGGTTTTCATGGTCTCCTACCTTCACCTTCACCACCACTACCATCACCGTATACCACACAAATTTCGTTCAACTGTGACGTGACTCTTGAGTGAACTTGCAGTCAGACATAGGCTCCTGAATGTCTTACGGCCCGCCTCTTGTATCAATGATCCATCAAGAGCCTCTTCGGTTTTTTTAAATATAGAGATGAGCACTGATCATGCAATTAAATATGAAATAAAATGTCTGGAAGTTATCTGGGAAAGATACCAACGAAATACATATAAGAATAGAACGATGTGCATGTTTACTGTCATATTGCAATTATGAAGGTATTTGAAGAGGAGTCACCTTCAGGCGACACTTCTACTCTGGTATTCTTCGAAACTGACATTGATAGAGGGGGAAAACCTCAAAACATATTTGTTATCTTTACCAGAACTAATTTCCTTTAAGGAGCCGGCCGGCGACTAGCCTCTGGGAGGAGGCTCCTTAACCCCATCAGCCCCATGGGATCCTATCAAAATCATATCGAAAGATGGACTGTGGTGTTAGAAATGCTGCTGAATGAGAAGGCATATGCAGAAACTCCATATACATGATAGTTTCTCTGGTATACCATGGACTTGAAATGATTTACATATTGTGTTTTGTTTATTAAAGATAAAAATGAGAACTGATCATGCCATTAGATTATGAAAGAAAATGTTTGTTTCAGTTAAAGTTGAAGTTATTTGGAAAAGTTGATTATTAAGTACATAAAAACAATGTACACGTATACTATAAAATTTTGAAATGAAATTGAGTCTTGCTGAAAACTAGATACACGGCACACAGCCATTGACATATGGGACGTCATACACAATCATGTGGAAGGAAATTTTGGTCCACTCTCCTCAGAATTTTTTGGGTTATCGAGTATGGGGCATTTTAATGGAATTCCTTTTCAGAGGGAGCCATTTCAATTGTGAAACCCTTCCAAACTAACATGAAAAAGAATGTTAAAACTTACAAATTGTATCCCATCGCTACCAAATTTAAGAACCCATCAGTAGCCTCTGGGAAGAGGCTTCTTAACCCCATCCACCCCATGGGAACCTATCAAAATCATATCGAACGATGAACTGTGGCGTGAGAAATGCTTCTACGTATTAAAAGATAAGGTATATATGCAGACACGCCATAAAATGTTTTACAGCTCGGTAGAACCCGTTATAGGTTAATGTCTGGTCGGTATGCTGTTGAGAGTCAGAAGGGCGTTAACTTTTACGTTGAGTTAACGCCCTTCAGCAGAATATCATGTCGTATCTGTTTAACCAGGGAGATTTTACTTTAAAGTCACATCTCCCTGGTACAACTATCATCATTCTAACAGACCACTATACTGTTGTGCCTTCTTGATCGGTCACATCTCCCTTGTGTAACAGTGTTTGTGCAATGAAGGAATCAATGTAATGTACACTGAACATGCGAACGGTAAGATACCAAGAACATAAGAGCAAAGCTATTGATACCAAGAACATAAGAGCAAAGCTATTACACATCATTCTCTTCAAAGGGGAACTCCAACCTGATATTGCTTTGGTTCTAACAGAAGCAGAAAAATAAAAGAAAAAGGTCAGTGAAAGTTTGAGCAAAAACCGATTAAAGATAAGAAAGTTGTGATATTTTGAAGGTGCGATCAATCAAACACAAACTGGCAACTTTGCGACGTATCTTGTGAGGTCACGTCCCCTCACATTTGCCACGCACTAAAACACTTCAAACATTGATATTTTTCTCAATTAAATTTTCGATCACATATTAAATCAACATGTACATATAATTTTTGCAAATGTTTTTGTTTTATACACCTCTGTATGAAACCAATCTTATCCGTGATCAATAACTAAGAAAATTAAAGTTTATGACTTTGTTTGGACAGAGCAAATTGGAGAGGAGCTCGCAAGGTTCGTCACAGTGTTGCCAACTTATGTTCCACTGATGACAACTTCAACTGTCCTATTTTTAATCGGATATTGCTAAAGGTTTACCAATTTTTTTCTCTCATTTTTTTATTTTATTACAACCAACTTGATATCAGGTTGAACTTCCCCTATAAAGCATCTTGATTTTGGTACACGACAAATGGAGATTTTAATGCTTTGAGAATTATTTACATGTTTTATGTTGTAAAATAAAACGTAAAATTATCCTAGTACTGGCACACGAATTGCTTCTCAATTTCTGTTTTCTGTTGAAGAACTTGACCAAATGTTAATCATTGGATATATAAGTAGGTCGAAGTCGTAATATCACTTGATTTACAATTATTTCTTTTATATCTTAATTAGCCTTTCTGGGTGGTCGATATTATTTTGACGTTTCATTTGACAGCGATACACTGAAATAATGAGGAATTGTTTCTCAGGACCTTGTAATGCAACAATCGTAAAATAGAGAAGACCTTGAACAAAACTTTAATCACTTGATTCATAAGTAGGTCGCAGTGGTAATGATTTTAAATAACCTTTCTGGCTGGTCGATATCAATCTGAGGTTTCAATCTGACAGCGATAATCGAGCGGGACTGCATTAATTGGTTGTGCAACATGCTGAGTTCGAAGCGTTTACCCGCCAAAACTGTCAATTAGTGGTCTACTGCATCCACGTTCCCCATTACCATTCCACAATTGTTTCGTCCATTTCCAATTTTGGTCAAGAATGTCAGCTCGCGGCATCATGACAGAGGTCTTTGTTTCAGTCTGATTTATTTCAGATCAAAATATTAAAACTGTATTTCATACATGTATGTCCAAAATGCATTTTGCAATCATTGCTCGAGATGTATTTTGAACGCGTAAGAGAAAGTCGCCCTGAATAAATCGTGGCTACTTTCCTCTTTATACGGCTTAATGGTTTACAAGACCGAATGCCCACGAGACCGACGTTCCTGTCTCGTTGACATCATGATGATTTAGTTCAAGAGACCGAAGTGCCTCTCAACTGAAAATTTACTAGACCAATATTAGGGACTTTTAGATTTGCACGTCGACATAGTGGACTGCTACGTGTGACATCCTTTTAAAGGTACTATGTCCCTTTTGCAGCCAACCTCAAATTCTGTAGAACTTTGCAGGAATTATGAATATGTCATGTATGTCCTACTCTGTGAAATTTAAACGTTAGCAGTGTCCTCATATTCAAATTATGCAATAAAACCCGTTTACTTGCTAGACTTCACTGTCAGACACTATTGAGTGACTGACTGACTGACTGGCTTTTTTTTTCTTCTTTGGTAATAACATACATGAAAAGAGTTGTAAAGAGTACATGAGCATTTGTCTACATCAATAACCCACTTCTTGTGATGGCCAAGATTAAACTGATTGAATCTTTGCGCAGCATAAAACGTATGACCATTCGGTATAAATGTACAATTGTCTGAAAATCAAGACTATTTCTTTGGGCTCTATAGCCCTAAAGTCGATTTGACAACTAATAGTCGTTATTTTCCCACTTGAAGACATTTTCAAGCCCCACATTTTTTAGGGAAGTTCTAAATTAGTATTATCTTTCAAATGCAGTTAGAATTTAACCTTTTCATTTTTTTGGCCTGCAAATGGGACATAGTACCTTCAAGGTACTGTGAAATCCTTTAAATGCACAGCCAATTGATGTCTGAAAAGGACGTCACACGTAGCAGTCCACTTTGTCGACGTGCAAATCTAAAAGTGCCTAGTTTCGGTCTGACGAACTTGACCATGTCCCATGGATAGGTATGGTATAGCTTAATTTTGACAGGCAACATGTCCAGCAGTGCTGATGCCAATATTCTAACTTCGACAAAATATTGTTTCGCTACATAGACATCAAATGTAAAAACGCGAATTGTTTTGTAGGAAGACGACATTTTATTAGAAATTTGAAATAACGTACACTTTCCCACATTAAAAGAGTTGCAAAATGTATAAAGGCACTTCATATTTAAACACAAAATATCCATATAAAATCGTCATGTAGTAAAAAGTTTGCAATCTTGATTAAGTTAATTTCGAGAGATATGTAGGAAAATCGAAACAATTAAATATAATCATAACATAGATCAACGTATTAACTTTTATTTTATCGTATGATATAACCTACACTTTTACGTTTAGGTTCACATTTGGTTGTTGAACTAACAGTTCAAAAGATGTAAAAAAAAACAATTCAAATACACTTGCCGATCTAGAATTGCAAGATTTAAATCAAACCTGTAACTGTACAATTAAAGTCCACTCCAAATTTTATTAAGTTAAACCGAAAATGGAAATTCTTTTTCCCGATTGATCGTGAGCCCGGCAGCCACTGAGCAGCGCCAGATAGTGACAATAATTCAAGAAAATCACCTTAATCATTATTATTTTTTAACACTATAATAAGGGAGTGCCAAAGACCACGAGAAAGACGCACTAAGAAAAAAATATATAGGGGGTGGGCATAATTGCCGAGTGAGGGGTGGGGAAAAGAAGACGGGAAACTTAAATGAAACCTAAATCTGAAAAAATAAAAGTTTAAAAATTAGTCGGGGCATATTATTTGCGTTTAAAGGTAATAATGGCATATGTAGATAACCGAAACAAGCAGCAGAGAAAATGAATTTTGTCTCACTGGATTGCTGTAACTTTTGTAGGTACTTGTATTTCCTGAGCTTTATGCTTTTCTTAAATCAGACACACAAAAACGGCACTCAAATGTGATCAAGTATTGATGGAAATCACACTTGAAAATCTCACTTATGCATCTATAGTTCTCTTTATATTATATGTACTTTGTAACAACTTTATCGTAACAGATGAAGCACACCGTACACTATACGATCCGATGTCAGAAGAATTTGCCAGAACATTTGATACGAACATTCAAACATGTCAAATCTCAATGACCAAGGATCTGAATAATCAGACGATTAAGAAACTCGAAATATCAATGGATTTCATGCTTCAGTGAAGGAAATCTAAATCGGTTCAGAATCGTAGTGACGTCAGCCCAATAGTGCCATTGTCTACAATACACCAAGTACTCTTATCATTATTTAAAAGCTAATTCAGGAAATAGTGTACATGTATGTTTAGATTTCTTAACGAATACATATGCCATTTCGTCGAAAATCGGATCGCAGGACGATGGTGTAGTGTGCGTTAAGTTTAAGTCATACAAAACTTCACGGAATTTGAGACAACGGTATACCATTCTAACGTACATTGTACGTAAAAAAGAAATTCGAACAAATATGAAATTAGCTAATATTTACATACATGTCATCTCAATGCTATCAAAAGAGTACTATTTTTTTTTATCACATTCATCCGTTACATTCGTTGTAGTCTCCTGTTAACCAGTAACATATCTGTGCAAACTTTAGAGGCGTTATACGTATCGCGACATTATTGACAACATGTTCTCCGTTAAGATCGTATGTCTGTTCACCAGTGTAGACTCCAACGACCTTCCTTGTCCATTGCCTGAGCATGCCGTCCCAACGACGCACGTAGATACCGGCTCCAACCGCGTCACTGTCGCCGTCGCACTGTTGATAGAATAACTCGGACGTCTCCCCTTGTAGATGACAGAAGCGGTAATACAACACAGCCTCGTTAGGTGTGTCGAGCGCGTTCATGTGCAGCTGCGCGTTCTCTTGGACGTTCACCGAGCTTCCGACGCTGACGTTGAGGTAGGGCCGGTCTGGATTTCTTTTAAGGGACAAGACCGCGTAATCTTTATCCAATGGTAGGTTCCGTGTGCGCTTCAGTCTGGTCCAATCGTAAGGGAGGTAAGCCTTGGCGACACGGATCCAAATCAGAGCCTTCTCCCACTCGTCTGTTGAAATTTCCTCGGGTTTCAGGCTGCGCTGACGGCGGAATCCAACGTTGAGCTCTCTGATTGGCACGATGTAATTTTTACCGTCATGGATGCATCGCGCTGCGGTCAGGACGTACTGTTCCCCGATAAGCACACCTGAGCAACCGGTGGAGAGTTTAACCGCGGCGGAAAACGGTTCCTTGGAGATAAACTTCCTGTCGTCGATTGGGAACCGCGTGTTTGCACCGACAACCGCGCGTCGTCTCCTGCTGTGAGAATTCTCTTTTTCCTCGGACAAGTTGGCTGAGATAATCCTCTCGTCTGCCATCCAGCCGTTAAGATAGCTCACAAAATTCTCGTCAGGTGTCAATTCCGTCTTCTGAATAATTCCATCATCCGTGACAGTCCTCGAAAGCCAACAATTCCCTGATCTCGGTCATCGTATAATTCCAATCCCGAGTTGGAGAAGCGCATTGTCCCTCACATTCAAGCTCAGGTTTACCGGATCTTTTATTTTCCACGGTGTCATCCGCTTCATTTCGTATATCCGAAACGGCGAGTTTGCTATGTCCTTGAGGAAAATGGATTGGGTGCCATACTTCATGATAATATGTTATATTCTTTCCAGTTCCTTTCCACTTAAAATGAGTTCCATTAGTATCCTTCCCCTTCTCCACTCCCAGAACGCCGAGTGGCAGCAAGATTAATAACAGCGATGTCGGAATCATGGTAACGAATATTTATTGTCCAAATATTTTACAATAACGAGCAGTGTTTTCGCCGACTCGTTGATAAGAGCAGGTCGTAAAACTCAAACTTGGCACGATAACTGTAAATCATCCATGTTGGGTATGCCGATGAATGTGACCTCCTCTCCTAATAAATGAAACTCCTTCTGATGAGGGTTGGTACCAGCAAGTGAGACGGCTTGAATCCTAAATAACGTCCAATCAACTTGAATTCAAAAGTACGTCTGATTGACTAGGAAAAGACCTCGAGCCACTCATTAGTGCGTGAATGTGATCCAAGTTACCCACATTGGAAGACAATGTCGGCAACCCTGGAAGGCAACACACTCAAGTTCACTATGCGCCAGCAGCATACATTGGAAATATTAATTATGCCGTGTCCGTTGCAGGGCAATGACTATACTTCAATGGGGGAAGTCTGTGTATGAAAATAAAGAATGAAACTTAGACACGCCTCTTCCAGGCTCGAAAGCGCGACGCGTTATCTGATTGGTTTGAAACTTCGAGTATTTGATGACGTATGGTGGTAATGATGAGTTTGATGGGATGAAGTCACAAAGCGCTGCGGGTTACCGTGGGGTTTGAGTTTCACGCTGATCCCGATCCCACTTGTGACAAAACATGATATACGCACAATCTCCCTCATGAGCATTGGAATGTTGAATGATATTAAAGGACCAGCGAATTCATTTGAGAGAAACCGGTTCAAAGATATATTCATATGAAAATAACGACCGATACATGATTATCAGCCTAAATGATAGTAAAACTATGACACAGGATAAATATTATCCTAAATATACTGATTGATGGTACAGGTAGTTAATATTTATCATAATCGATGTGAAACAACACTTCCTTTGATTAGAGAATGATTCGCACGATTAGGAGTATTAATTGATTCAAATTGTCGAGACTAAGGATTAGACATTTACAACATCTTGTACTAGGGTAATTAGTGTCTATATATATATATCGACCCAGGTTTACTTAAAGGGTACCTAAGTAATATGACAGTGTGCGCTATTAATTATGTCGTCAACATTAAGTATACATGTTTTGTATCCTATTTCTGTTCACACTGGCCCGAATTCACAAAGGAGGTTTGTCGACAAACCTAGGTTTATGTGCGTCATATGACGCGTTTCGACGCGTTTTTACAGACTGTCATATGACGCCCATAAACCTAGGTTTGTCGACAAACCTCCTTTGTGAATTCGGGCCTGTATGTCTGAGCCTTTTAATTACGTTGTGAGCGAAACAAATATGAATTTGAAACTTATACATTGAAGAAAAAAAATACACGAAATGAACTGAAATGAAATGAACATGGGAAAAAGTTTGTATAGGGCTGAAAATACTATCCACAATTGAATCATCAATTAATTCTCATTCAATCATTTACAAAGAAAGGACAATAAAAGAGTATAATTGGAAAAGAAGATTGACCGAGCTGGCATTGTTTTGATATAAAAAGAAAACGGTCGCCGTACCCACAATCTTATGCTGGTGTTTTTTTTCTCTCACCACTTTGTAACGCATTCTTCCCAAGAACGGACTATTCATTGCATGCCTATAATTTATTCGAAATAAACCTAAAAAACAAAAGATAATATTTCTGGTATATTAAAGGGCTCTTGACTGATAGGAAGCAGTGAGTTGAGGCGACCCTGGTTTAAATTTTCAGAATGTTCATTCATTCGCATAGGGATCACAAAATTGATACAAGCTAATTTCCCTAAAGCCGAGGAAATAATATGAAGGCTACAGGCAGTTATTCTAGGACAAATTTATATTCCCAAAAGGATAATTGAGGTAGCGATGCCATCTTTTTCGAGACATTCCATTCAAGAAAATGGTATTCAGTGGCTCACGTCCAGGCATCTGCTGATTATCATGTGCTATTTCGTGACGAACCCCATTAAACTTGGCAAACTTGACGTCTGCCGGTAGGTGGTCCGTTTAAGTGAGCGAGAGTGAGTGAGATGGTAGACTGTATTTAGATGGGAAACTTGGCAGAAGGATGATGAAGATGGGATTTAGAATGAAAGTGTGTGGGAAGAGAGACTGACTTCAAGAGAGAGAGACTAGGGGTGAGTATGTGCGTTAAAGGGTAGATAGAGAGAGAGAGAGAGAGAGAGAGAGAGAGAGAGAGAGAGAGGGGGAGGGGGGAAAGAGTGTTGTTGGTGATATTGTTATGATGTATATGGATATTCTATTTTTTTGGCAACCGGTCTTTTTGTTGTGTTTTATTATTGTTTAAGTGTCCCTCATAATTAAACTACCTAATGGAGTTAATTGTGCTTTGTAACTGAAAAGACAATTAAAGGGATTATACATTTAAACCAAATACTCTCCTGATTGGATTGGACTAGAGATGATAAGAGATGTGGGTGTGCGTTTGTGCGTGCGTAGGCGTGGGGGATATCATTCGGATAAAAGGAAAGATAGGGGGATAGGTGGAGTTATTTGGCATAATATAAGGGTAATTCTTTAGTTGGACATGAGTCGGTCCAATGTTGAATTCTTTGCCTATAAACCCGCATCCAAGACTGGCACCGGTTTGAAACTGCATGTATTTCATCTCTAGACAGTTAGGATGGTGACGTGAGGATTGGTCCCAAGACAGTCTATAATGACAGTTGATTGGTACACGTAAGACCAATTACACCCAATAGGCAGAAACACAGACGCCATGCATGCCAAGATGCATAACGCCCAAAAGTGAGGTAGTTACATCAAGTTGTTATCCCCCAAAATTCCAACAAAATATTTTTTGTATGAAAGAAAGAAAGAAAGAAAGAGAGAGAGAGAGAGATAGAAAGGGAGAGAAAAAGAGAGAGCAAGGTTACTCCCACCTTTTTATAATGCCTCTAACTTCTCTGTTGATTTAGGAATTGTTTCCAAATTTGAGTGAACCCAACGTAGATTTTTGTTTTGTTCTCTTAATGTCCCAATCATCTACTGAAGACGCATCACTTCCAAAGTACTTTCTTGTATTTTGAAAAGGCACAGTCCAGATAATTCAATTAGTTGAAACAAATGATATAGACAGGTAATTTGGCCCAATCGTCTACTGAAGACGCATCATTTCCAAAGTACTTTTTTGTATTTTGAAAAGGCACAGTCCAGATAATTCAATTTGTTGAAACAAACGATATAGACAAGTAACTTTGGAGAAATATTTATTTTGGATATTACTTTAGGTGGAAGTTCATATTACACAATGATTACAGAAGAAGACATTTACTGATTTACAAACTGCTATCAAGTAAATAGAGATATATAATTTGATTTGATCTCATTTAAACATGTGATTAAGTGCTTTGTTATGAATATTTATGTACTACGATGTTATCCGTGATTTTATCTGAATAAAGATTTATTTCAAAAAAAAAAAAAAAAAAAAAAAAATTACACAATTAAAGTTAATTTATTAATCTATTTTCTTAACGTCCGACGTAGACTGTGATGCCCGTTGCACATGATGTATAATCTTGATATTGTTTGACCTGCGCTGATTAAGTCTATCTGCGAATAAAATTAACATTCAAGTCAGTGATTCAAGTCCTATTTGCATTTTTTCTTTTGCCTTCACTCTGTGCGCACCACCACACTCACACCAGGTTGCGCCGCTCTCTGACGCACACCTACGTCAGACAGATGGCGCCTCATGTGCATCGCCAATAGATCGGTTTACTAACATATTCAAATTTTAAGCATATTTTTTTAACAAAGGTTGTCCGAGGTTTGCCCGACGTAGCAACAATAAAT
>JAVYIG010010917.1:0-64993 GCA_035222895.1 Strongylocentrotus droebachiensis | reverse complement strand
CCAAATTAAAAAGAAAACAGTAGAACGCAGGGGGTGTGACCCCCTCAGAAGTTGAAGATTTTTTTTTTTAATTGATGGATAGATGGCTTGATTTGGGGCTTAATTTTTGCCAAATTAAAAAGAAAACAGTCTTAAGATCAACTAACAGGAACAAGAACACACCGGGGGGGGGGGGATAGATAGATGAATTTGTCGTTTCCATTGAACAATCAGCCATAAAGTTTGAAAGATACAAGGGATTAATTTGTTTTTTTTCAGTTGGTGAAAGGATTTTCATCGTAAACCAATGTTTGAACTTCCGGAAATGTGAATGTAATATTAATGACGCTTCTAGTTCTATTAATAAAATCTGATCGCCTGATTTGGCTTGATTTTTCTCAACACAGAGAGAAAGAGAGGAAGAAAGAAAAAAAGAAGAAGAAGATTTTAACCCCGAATCATGGGGGGGGGGGACATTTCGCCACCTGAAAATTCGTGGGGGGGGGGGACGTGTCCCCGCCCCCCCCCCCCCCCCCCCCCCCCCCCCCCCCCCCCCCCCCCCCCCCAGGATTGACGCCCATGACTATTGTCACTTTCGCATTGAATATTTCGTATTTAAAAAGGCTTTGCGTTTGACTGGTGTAACTTCCCTCTTTTAAAACCCACCTATTAACCTTCTCCAATATAATGAATAACGCAGCATTGGCAAAGTATAATCATGTCTGTTCATCATTGTGTTCATAACAACATCTTTAGTAATTTAGTAACCCGCTTTGTGTTCAACTGGCGTAGCATAACGGTAGTATAAATAATTGGACTGAAATTATCCGTTTGTCATAACGCGCAGTACTACTGTGCTATAAATTCTCCGTAAGTACCACATTCCCATGCATAGGGTCCATGTTTCGACTCCATACAACAGAGTAGCATTTCAAGACTTTGCATTAATTTTTGGTTAACCATCTTTCTATACAGTACATGCCTTTTTTAGACACCCGAAAATGCATATGTTCCAAGGCTTCTCCCCGTTAAAGAATTTTTTTAATATGAATATTTGCATAAAAACCCGTACGGTAGAGGCAATATCTTATAAGAAGCGTAGTACTGGTATTGCACAGGAGGTCTCGTAGTCGGGTGACCCGGGTTCGAAACCAAGTCGATACGCTAGTGCCCTTTGATAAGGCATTAATCATCATTACCATGTCCCTCGGAGAGGACCTAAAGCCTTCGGCCGTCGGTTCGCTTTCCTGACTTAGCAGTCAGGTAAAATAACCACCACCACCAATGAAGTATTATTTCAACACCGTATATAAAATTAGAGAGGCTACAATAAATTTCTACAAACTTGTAAATTACAAAGTCTTGTAATCATGATTCGTGTCTCACATTACCCCATACTTCCCCTACCTGTAAGAATTCAATATTCATCGAGAGCATAACATCTTCTGTAAGGACAGATAAAGCGGTATTCTGTGTAGGGTAGATTTTACCCTGTGTTTGTATCGGTGATGGTACTCCTGCCACCATTCTTACAAAAACTACATTACAAAAAACATACAAAATACGGTACGTTCAGAGTGCGTTCTACTCAAAATGCGCATCCTGGGTTAAAAAAAGACGTAAATTCATTGGGGACATAAGAAAGTGACTTATCCATCATATTATCTGCTTATTTCTTTTCTGCGTGTGTCAGGTGAGGGATTTTAGACGCCATTTTATACACTGCATAATTATGTTGGGAAGAGAATCCCTTTAATTCCCTAGCAAGTCATGGTCATTGAAACCTCGTTCTCCGAAAATCACTCATGCGTGACAGTACAGGTGCCATTTTGTCCGTTTCGGTCCCTTTTTAGGCCCTTCTTTCGCCCTACCTATCTCCACTACCCTAGAAGCTATAGCCTTATTACAAATTGCTCTGGATATTCCGAGAGAGGTTCTTTCATTTGACACGGACGTTTTATAATTTTTATTTATATTATCATTATCACTATTATTTTTTTTGTTATTATTCAACCAGACAGGATGCCGTCTTTGACGGACATGAAGT
Organism: Strongylocentrotus droebachiensis; assembly: GCA_035222895.1. Classification (NCBI taxonomy): domain Eukaryota; kingdom Metazoa; phylum Echinodermata; class Echinoidea; order Camarodonta; family Strongylocentrotidae; genus Strongylocentrotus; species Strongylocentrotus droebachiensis. The sequence continues at coordinate 62,967 of JAVYIG010010917.1, read as the reverse complement.
TGAACGAGATAGGGGAGGCTCTGGGTGACAACGAGAATCTGACTACTCTTGGAATAAATCTTGGTTTCCAACTTTCCAAGGTGCAAATGTTTCTAGCTACAAACCGATCCGATGGCAATGTGTCTCCAAAAGGCACCAAGATTATGCTATTTACATGGAGGAACAAGACTCCCAGAGCGAATCAGGTCCAGAACCTTCGTGCTGCCTTGATTGATTCCGAATTGGGGCTGGTTGCCGAGGAACACCTATAATTGATATCCAGGAATACTCTTAATGGACGAAAAAGTTGGTGTTAATTGGGTTTCGATCATTCGAAGGTACCGTGTTTTGGTATAGCTATGTTTAAAACAGATACTATTACAAAATGAGCCGATTTCTCCAGAATCTATAATTGGATTTGAAAATTCGAAGGAACCGTGTTTTCGGTGTAATATCTAGAACTGATGATATGGCCAGTGATTCTAAAGGCACCAACAAAATTTGTGCATGCAGGAACAAGACTCCCAGATCGATTCAGGTTCAGAATCCAGGGTGCAGGTCTAGGATCTCCGTGCTGCCTTGGTATTCAATTCAATTCAATTCAAGGTTTTATTTCGAAAAACATAAAGTACAATGATGCACATGCTGCAGCTAAAAAGATGAAATGTATGTGTTTACAATGATCAAGGATACATATAAATAGGAAAGAATATCTATCACAAAACATATCTACATTATCATACAATGAAACCATGACAGATAAAATACTGGTCTGGTTAAAAAGACAACTGTTCATATATACAAATTTTAAAACAAGTTGGGTTTGAAGAGAAAAACTTAACAATCAGCGATTATTAAGAAGATCAATAAAATATGGTATTGCAATTTGTTTAAAACGAGAGGTTCTGCATTTATATTGACTATACTTGTGTTTATTTCGTAAAGGCATGCCAACAATTTTTCGTTCAGGAATCCAGCCTTTGCATTGTGGGTTATTAATTAGAGATTCAGCGAAAACAACACATATGATAGTAAAACACTTCACTCTTTTAATTCGCGTTCATATTCACTACTGTGGCGTGAACAGAATGAGGAATTATGTAATATTATTATGTCTTTAGGTATTAACAGACATGACATAGGGCGGAAGACACATCGAGGTATGAAGGGGGGCCGTGATCGTTTTAATAACAACCTCAAACTTGGTATGTTGAATTGCCGTTCTGTTCGTAATAAATCTACCTTATTAGAGGAATTTATTATTGACCATAGTTTAGATTTTACATGTGTTTGTGAAACTTGGCTAACTGCATCTGACGATGCAGTGATTGCTGATCTTTGCCCTCGTGGTTATCTGTTCAAGCACCATCACAGAGCTGCTAAACGTGGCGGCGGGGTCGGCTTTCTCTACAGGGACAGTCTCCACGTCGATATTAATCCAACAGGCAAATTCGAAACCTTTGAATCAATGTCTGGAACTGTATCTGGCGGCTCTACACAGCTTGACATTATAGTCATATACAGACCACCAGGGTACCAGTCTTTCACTCAGTTTCTTATCGACTTCTCTGCGCTTCTTGATGAGAGGTTGTGCAAACCATACCCACTTTTGATCACCGGAGATCTAAACATCCATCTAGATAACTCTTCATCCCAGCATACACTCAGGTTTGTGGACCTTATTAACAGTCATGGCCTATCCCAGTTGGTTACATCGCCGACTCACGACAAAGGTCACATTCTGGACGTCGTCCTGGTGCGCAATTCAGACAATTTGTCAATTTCGAAGCCGAGTATCGTTCAAGGTTTATCAGATCATGCTGCTATCACTTGTGTACTTCGCTTCACTAAGCCTGCACGCACCGACAGAACATTTGCTTCCCGTAATATTAAAGACATAAACAGGATAGCCTTCGCGAAGGATGTTGCTGAGAGCGACATTATGCCCTTAACGTCAGAGAGTGTCAACACAGCTACTAGTCGCTACAACACCATTCTTTCTTCGCTCCTTGATATTCACGCTCCTGCCAAGATCCGCAAGGTTAGAGACCGTCAGGACAATCCCTGGTACAACGGCGAGATTACTGCTGAGAAACGTAAACGTAGGCAGCTTGAGCGGAGATGGCGATCTAACGGCAAGCTTCACATCGACAAAGAGATGTTCCGTGCGCAACGAGATTTCACGAACTCTCTCATCGAACGAGCCAAACGTTCGTACTTTGTCGGGCTAATCGATAAATGTGGACATGACTCTAAGAAACTCTTCTCTACGGCCAATCGTCTCTTAAATCGGAAACAGAACTCTCCACTCCCAAGACATGCTGATAGTAAAGAACTGGCTCAAAGATTTATTCAGTTCTTCCGCTCCAAGGTTCAGAATATTCAGGACAGTCTCACTCCTGACTTAACTCCACCTGATCCTGTCACGTCAGCATCCCTCGAGACGATTCAACCTACCACCTCCGATGAGATACAATCACTGCTTCATAGATTGCCAGCTAAGTCGTGTAAACTAGACCCTGTCTATACTGTTCTCATTAAGGATTGTTCCTCTTCATTTGCCTCTGTTATTTCACAGATTGTCAACTTTAGTATCGTTCAGGCATGTGTACCTTCTGTCCTTAAAACGGCACACATTCTTCCTTTACTGAAGAAACCCAATCTTGATTCTGAATTACTAAGTAATTACCGTCCAGTTTCTAATCTCCCGTTTTTGTTTAAAATACTTGAGAGGGTGGTGTTCTCTAGATTAAATGATTACTGTCTCGATAATGACCTCCTTGACCCATTTCAATCTGCATACCGTCCCCACCACAGTGTAGAAACCCTCCTTGTTAATGTATCCAACTTTATACTCCAGGAGATGGATGGCGGAAAAGTAACTGCTATGGTACTCCTTGATTTGTCTTCCGCCTTTGACACTGTTAACCACACTGTTTTGGTGAATACCCTCATGTCACTCGGTATTAAAGGTCAAGCCCTGGAATGGTTTAAATCATACCTGTCATGCCATTCTCAAGCTGTCTTGATAAACGGCTGCCTTTCAGATTTTGTACCACTTACATGCGGAGTTCCGCAAGGCTCTGTGGGCGGGCCCACGCTGTTTTCGTTATATTTAACGGGTTTGAAGAATATTTTTCATCACCATTCTCTCTCTTATCATGTTTATGCTGATGATATTCAAATATATACTTCTTTCAAACCCAATCAGAGCAATGCAGCCAGCGCTATCCATAACATTGAGACTTGTGTACAAGATGTTCATAATTGGTTAAACTCACATTCTCTTAAATTAAATCTCGCCAAATGCGAATTTATAATGTATGGTTCTAAGACTCAGTTAGAGAAGATTTCTATCACTTCAATTACTCTTGCTGGACATGAAACTACCCTATCTAATGTATGTCGCAACCTTGGCGTGTTTCTCGACTCAAACATGACAATGTCTACACAAATTCAATATGTCTCAAAATCAGTACGTTATCAGTTACGCAATTTGGGTTTTATTCGTAAATATCTTAACCGTAGTGCCACTGAGAAAATTACTCATGCTTTAATTTCTTCTCGCTTGGATTTTGGTAATGGCCTTTTGTTTAGTTCGCCTCACAACCTACTCGCAAAATTACAAAGATTACAGAATGCTGCTGCCCGTGTCGTGACCCTGTCCAACAAGTACAGTCACATCACACCAGTCCTCAAATCACTCCATTGGTTGCCCGTAGAAAAACGTGTTGTTTTCAAGATTATTTTGCTATTATTTCACTGTATGCATGGCTCTGCTCCGCAGTATAACATCGGCTTGATTAAGCATTACTTTCCTTCTAGACAGCTACGTTCTCAAAACTCTGGCTTACTTGTTACTCCTAGGGTTAAAACAAAGTGGGGGGAGCGAACCTTCGCTCATGCTGGGCCTTCTTTATGGAATACTCTCCCTCAATGGATTAAGAATAGCAGTTCTGCTGAAGTTTTAAAAAACAATCTTAAGAAATATCTGTTTAATTTAGCTTATAATTGATTACCATAACCTTTTATATCTGTACCTTTCCTATCGCACTTTGTATATATGTATCATGTATGTATTTCATCTTTTGCACAAGCTGCGCCTTGAGCATTTGACTGTCAAGTGGATTTGGCGCCTTATAAATCATATGTATTATTATTATTATTATTATAATTTTTCACGCCTTATTTGTAATCGTTCAAGCTGCCATCGTTTCAAAGCGTCTTCATAAATATAACTTTTTCCTAAAATGATTTTACATACCCTTTTCTGAATTCTTTCTAAATGATGTATGTGCTCTAAGGTAAGACCTCCATTAAAAACAGGTGCACAATACTCTAAAAAATGACGAATGTAACCAACATATATTTGGATTAAGTCAGGAATTGGTAACTTATATTGCTTAACCATTCTAAACATGTATAGTTTTCTATTGCATTTGTTAAAAACTTCATTTATGTGAGTGTCCCATTTCAAATTTTGCTGGATGTAGACTCCCAGAATTTTTACAGATTTTATATATGACAATTGTGAGTCACCAATACTAAAAGTCTCAGGAATAGATGGATTTTTCATAAATGTAATTCTCATTGCAGTACATTTGTTATGGTTTAGTTTCATGTGATTACTTTCTGTCCATTCTAATAAATTATCTAATACATGTTGTAATATTGATTGTTTCTGTACAGTTCGACCTTCAAGTAAAGTAAGATCATCAACATATTTAAAATATAACAACGATTGATCTTGGCAAGCATCATTGAACATAATTAAAAATAAAATTGGGCCTAACTTCGTACCTTGAGGAACCCCGGCATGGGTGGTTACATATTCAGAAAAAACATTTTGATATTTTACACACTGAGAACGTTGTTTTAAAAAACTTATAATCCAATTTATAATAAAAGGTCTTGACATTGAGATCAATCAATTTCCTAATCAAAATATTGTGATCTAATAGGTCAAATGCTTTGGAAAAATCTGTACAAATAAAAGTTGACATAGATTTTGGTCTCTCACAGTTTTCGAAAATATTATGTAATAGTTTAATAAGATAGTGAGATGTTGATAAACCAGGTCTATTGCCATATTGGTGAGGGTCAATGTACTTAGATATGTCTTCCAAAAGCCACTTGGCTATAAAGGATTCTGCCATTTTTGAGAGACGACTAGTTAAGGCTATGGGGCGTATTTGTTCAATTGTTGGTGGTTGAGACTTTGGGATTGGAACAATTTGACTTCTTTTCCACTGCCATGGTACTATGCCCTGATGAAAAGATGCATTTAAGATATCTGCTACAGGTTGACTTAATTCATATGCAAATTCAAGTATACGTTGATTCGGGCAGCATTACTGAAAAACACCAAGATGGCCGATTTCAGTTAGTTAAGACCAGAACACCTTCGTTAGCTGCCTGTAAGAACAATGAACATGATGAAGATGGTTGTTACTGCCTATCAATAAATGGTTCTTACGGCATTCTTACGGGCATGCAGCCGACGAATCGATGTCATTTGAGAGATTTGTTTAATTCTAACTTTGGCAGGTTTTCTTTGTCTAGTTTCATGTCAGATATATCGTGGCATCATTGAAAGGCATACACGATTACATTATTTGCAGTGACGAGGTTTTAAAGATTTCTTGATTGGCGGTTTCCCAATGCTCCTGATGTCACAATTTTATTATGCCATTTGATAAGAATTTAAGAACATAATGCCATCTTTTAAATAAACAAATATTTTATTTCTTCTTTTTTTTGGTCATTTTTATCTGTAATTGCAGTGGTGATAAATAAAGGACAACTTCTTGCATGTATGCCAAAAAAGGATCCAATAAATTGATTTCTTGGGCTAGCCCCTGAATATTGGCACAGTTAAACATCTAAGTTACTTTGAACTTTTTCTTGTCGAGCTCAGATCAGAGTTTTCACCAATTTCCCAAATCATCCATGGCCGTTTTGTATTTTGTTTTATTACTAATTTTTCGAAATATGTGTGTATATATAGAGAGAGAGATATCTTGGTGTCAAATACTCTTGAATTCATTTGATGACCGAATCATCAGAGCGAAGGGGTTTGTGATTGTCGATAAGGAAAATGAAATTACAACTCGTGTATTGTTACCGAGTTGTGGTATGGTATAGTATTTATTTTCCAGTTCACAATATAAAGAACAATATCAACAAAACAGAAAATTGTTCTTTGTATAAAAAGATTATTTTGAATGTATTTAAACATGCACAAATATTTGATTTGTTTATTTGTGTGAAAATTATTAATAAATAGCTTGTGGAGGGCTCACAAATTGAAGGGGAAAAAATATGTACATATAAAATCGAGAATATAGTGAATGGCTGGATAGCCCAATCAGCTTTTTTTTATATGACAAAACTGTATACAATTATTTAGCTGTATGTGTACTTTGAATGAAATAAACACTGTACAGAAAAATAACTTGCTCTCTTCGCATTTCTTTACGGTCGTTTGTTTGTCTCACATACAATTTCTTACAAAACAATAGACACCAATTGACGCAAAATTAAGTATTTCATGTCTTGATTAGCTCCATGTCAACCGAATTACCATTAATTAAGATTAATCTTGCACTGGAAACAGTTAGATCATCTGAAAGGCCTTGGTATATCTATCCCATTATCAATACAATTTTGCATAATGAAATTATTAGACCTATGTGGCATTCAAAGAGACTGAATTCATTAAAATACAAGTCTTCCCCATTCATACGCTACTGATTACAATTAAAAATATATGCATAAAAGTGGCGAATTGGACTTTGAATGCGATAGTTGAGTACCTGCAGTAATAAACTAAAGTACGTCAATCATATCTATATACAACTCGCTCCTAGATCATAATCAAATGATTGGTCAGCCTATGAAATCGATTTACTGAGACTATCATACGTTTTCTCATGACAAATCGTGCAATGGTTTCCAGTACTGCCCTACGATTGTTAAATACACGATGCACAGCAGTGCGTGAGGAGGTCAGTTACTTTTTAACGTGTTTAGAGGTAATGTGCGCGCTGAGGTAAGACTAAAAGCGTTGGATCAAAACACTACATGGAGTCCGGCTTTTGCTGTATAAGTTTGTTAAGTTTGCTTATTACATAAAACTGACGAAAGAAAGTCTACACTAGGTGAAAGAAATCAATGAAAATAAACACAATATGTAAATAAAAATTCGATCGCTATTGCCGGGCCTCATTCGTGCTCAAATCACAGTGACCAACACAATCACATCAAATCAAACATCGCTCAGTGTTTGTTTCGTTTATTGGTCAGTGGAGACCTCTTGAAGCAAATTTCACAACATTCTTTGTTGTAAACATGACATTTTAATCCCTTTTTCAAAGAAAATTACTCTTAACACCCGTCTTCTCCAAAGGCTTCGTGGCTCGCTGCTACCAATTCCTTTTTTTCTTTTGCTGAAATTATAGTAAGGTTGACAATGACAATTGACAATGATTTTTAATGATTGCTGGTGAAACTTCGAGAAAATACAAATATGATAGTCGTCGTAGCGGATAAAAAGTCAAAGTTCGTATGAAAAAATAATTCTCCGGCCGACCGACATTATACATCTGACTGAATTCATCGAGCGAGAATAGGGACTTTTAGATTTGCACGACGAGAATGTGGACTGCGACGTGTGACATCCTTTTAAGGCGATGTGAAGGATGTCACACGTGGCAGTCCACGTCGTGCAAATCTAAAAGTCCCTACTACTGACACAGCTGGCCCCACGCAGCAACATTTTTCTCCGTATCTTCCTTGCTTCCTCGACGAGATGACTCCACCCAACAACCCCATCTCTCTCTTAATCCCACCCTCCTCTATCATGCTCTTGTCCTCCCCCCCCCTCTCTCTCTCTCTCTCTCTCTCTATCTCTCCCCCCTTTTTTGCATCCCCCATTTCTTCCGTTTCATTTTTCAATACGACATTTTTTTCAATGTGACGTGGCCCCGGAAGCTTAGGGGTTTGAGGCATTTAATTAGGGTCAGATGAGCATATTTTGATACCTTACTTGTGACACTGACAGGTCTCTAATTGGCGGGAGTCCAAAGGGCTGAGCCCCATGAAGCCCTGGGATTTTAGGCTTTTAATTACGTTCATAATTATGAGCATCCAGTGGTCGCCTTAGGGCCCCTGGTGGGTCCAGGGGGTAGAGCCCCGGAAACCCAGTGGTTTCAGGTATTTAATTAAGGTCAGATGAGCATCCAGGGGCCTGCCTAAGGGCCCTTGGTGGGGTCAACGGGGCGGAACCCCCCGTAATAATTTTGTTCAGTTAGGGGGGGGGGGGTTGGGGACTCAAGCCCCTTGAATCCCGCCGTCTACAGGCCCTGACATGAAGGCTCCTAATTTATTTTTGGGGAATTTGCAATTTTCCAACAAATGCATAAAAAAGAATAATTTACAAAAGAAATTGAGAAAAAATCCCGGAAAATCATGTCATTTCAGCAACATTTGTAAAGCAATGGTATCGAATTAGAAATAAACCACGTTTGAATTTTATTTTTGGGGCAACTGCCTCCCTATCAGTACGCCAGTGTTCAGGGGCTGATGTATTATCACCCCTATAATAATAATTAAAAAAACACGCGCTTTCCCATCCTCTCACAATATTTCCAGTATATGCGCATATCGCTATTATAAAATGACTTTTTCTTTATTTTTTACTACTGCTACGGACACACAGAATAAAGGGAAATAAAGCTTGTTAAAATAAAGTTAAATTGTAACGTTTAATTTCCAATCATTTTTTCTGTTTCACACACTTTGTTTTGGCTTAAGTAAAAAATACAGTAGGTAATTAAACTTATCTTTAACAAAATAATTCTGGATGGGTAGTTTCCCGTCTGACATCGATGCCGGTCACAGCTCGTCTCGTCCACTTGGCCCTGGCCTCCGCAGACGGCGTCTTTGCTCCACTTGGCCCCGGTAGTCGCCCCGGATTCTTGACCTCCGCAGACTGAGATACGATGGTGTGCGTCCCGATCCCAGACAAGAGCTAGCCCCCGACGAAAGCTATGGAGAACCGGGTGGCAGTTGATCGAGCTAGCCTCTCGTCCCGACGTGGAATTACCCTCAGATATTGACTTTAATTGCCGACTTTTAACATGACGTTCAGTCTATTATAGCTTAGGTGGTTCTCCTCGATTGCAGAAAATCCACCTCTTAATATACCCTACGGTTACTAAGTAAATTCTAAAAACATGACTACAAATATTTGGAGAGGAAATGATCTTACAAAGGAAAATACTAGTATTGAAAAGAGGCTTCCTAAATGTGTGCCAAACAACAGATAAAACATGTACACTGAATTAATGACTTCCCCAGGCCTATTCATATGGAACAATACATCTTGGTCTGAAAAGAAAACATCTGACCTTAACATCTTCACCTGACCTTAACAAAGAATACTCCAGACCAGAGAGCAAAACAAATAAATTTCTTTCCTGAAACCCATCCTCTCACAATATTTCCAGTATATGCGTGTATCGCTATTATAAAATGATTTTTATTTAATTCATGTTTTATTATTTGTTATTTTCTTTTGGTAAAAAATACGGATAATTTTTACTCCCTTACTGCTGATTTTGTTGTTCTGGGGGGGGGGGGGGGGGGGGAGTGAAAATGCGTTTTGCCCCCCCCCCCCCCCCCCCCCCCCTCCCCACACACACACATTTTTGATTGGGGCATCCGGTTGAATTGGACTTTGATAAACTCGTTTAATTGCTGTTTCCTTTCCTGAAGAAGCCATTGCCATCAGGATATTGCCAGATCACTGTGTATAAAATATAACATTTCGTCTTTCACGATTTCAGACTGACAAGGACAATTAAGAGTATACATATCATAATCATAACTTCTGAGTCATGGCAGACAGTATTACTGCAGGTTCAGGTATGTTGATTTATATTGATAATAGCAAACAGGGAAAAAAGTAAAATTCTAACCTTCGATTATCTGTATATTTATGTCCCTGCTTATTAGACATATCTGCAAAATCACCGGACTGTGGATTACGTTCTAGTTTTGATGCCACAGGCACAATAATGTGATAGATTTACACAGTTGTGTATTGCAAAATATTACTCATTTGACCAAAAACATAAATCATTAGTTAGATGAGTAAGTTTGCTGTAAAGGTACTATGTCCCTTTTGCAGCCAACCTCAAATTCTTTAGGACTTTGCAGGAATTATGAATATGTCATGTATGTCCTATATGTGAAATTTAAATGTAAGCCGTGTCCCAATATTCAAATTATGCAAGAAACCTGTTTACTTGCTAGACTTCAGTGTCAGACACTATTGAGTGACTGACTGGCTTTTTTTCTTCTTCTTTGATAACAACATACATACAATGAGCTGTAAAGGGTACATGAGCTTTGTCTACATCAATAACCCACTTCTTGTGATGGCCAAAATTAAACTGATTGAATCTTTGCGCAGCGTAAAACGTATGACCATTCAGTACAATGGTCTGAAAATCAAGACTATTACTTATTGGCTCTATAGCTCCTAAGTCGATTTGACAACTAATAGTCGTTATTTTCCCACTTGAAGACATTTTCAAGCCCCACCTTTTTTTAGGGAAGTTCTAAATTAGTATTATCTTTCAAATGCCGTTGGAATTTAACCTTTTAATTTTTTTGGCCTGCAAATGGGACATAGTACCTTTAAGTGATCAATGTGTGCGAAAATATAACATACAAGACAGAATGGATGTTCAATATGAATATTGGTCACTGTTTTCATCATTTGAGATAAATCTAAGACCATGTGAAAGCATAACATATTCCTTGAGGGATTGATTTATACCAAATATCAGTAGACTTCTCGGAATAGGTCAAACTGCCTAGGCCCATGTAAGTTGTATGAATGTAATTGTACCACACAAAAAACGTATTGTTAGGGTCGGGTATTATGGGACCATCGAGACATTGAGGAGTAGAGCACCCGGGTGCCCCTTTGTAATTAGTTTTTCAGGGCCTTTATGTTATTTATCGTACTTGGTAAAATAAAGCACTGTCCAGCAGCCTTTTTCATTGTAGGCAGGGGCGGTCGAGCGACTTCCAAAGTGTGGGGGGACCAACAAAAAAGGGCACTTTCTAGAGAATAAAAAGGGTACCTGCAATGGGAAATCTCAAAGCGAAAATACACAGTTTTTTAGACATTGGCATAAACCCCTACATTGTGATTACATTATCAGGGATGGTTTCAATATTGGTTTCTCTTTATACATCGATACAAGTTGGATGGAATGCCTAAAAATTGATCTGTGAGCGAGCGAAGCGAGGGAAGCGAGCTAGGATTTTTTTTTTAAAGGTTTGTGAGGTCGCAGTGCGAAAAATTACATATAAAGTGGGAAATCCCCATCCTGATGGGGGTTATGAGCACATTCTCATAACGGAAGACTGAAATACCTTTGATGGGTAACATAATTATATCATCTATAAATGTGAGCGAGCGTAGCGAGCGAGCTATGAGGGAAATTACTCTTAGTCACTTTGAATTAGGGGCACGTTTAATGCATGATGAGAGGAAAAGGGGACACTTATTAACAGGCGCGGATCCAGGATTTCTTAGGGGAGGGGGCCCAACTTTCTTCATTTTTGTTTGCTCCCGAAAATTTGAAAATCGCGCCGGCCGAAAAGTCGCTCAGTGGGGGGGGGGGGGGGGGGGGGGGGGGGTAGTGAGCACATTTTTTTTTTTTTGGTCCTCGAAAAATTTTCAATTTGCACCCCCCCCCCCCCCCCCTTGAGCGCCAGGGGGGGGGGCCCAACCCCCCCAAAAAGGTAAAAAATCACGTGATTTTACATGATTCTTTTCTCAAGGGGGGCCCGGGCCCCCCGGGCCCCCCCCCCCTGGATCCGCCACTGGAAGGGATAAGACACTTAATAGAAAAGAAAAGGAGCACGTGTCATAGTACAAATGGTAATTATCAGAGACGAAAATGAGGCACTTCTTACACCTGAAAAAAGCACTCACCTAGAATGAAAAAAAGCACTTATGAGAATGAGAAATGGGCATTTGTTGACGGAAAAGTATCACCCATCAGATTTTAATAGGGGGCATTTATAAGAGGTAAAAAGGGTTTCTTATCGCACCTGAAAATGAAAATAAAAAAGGGGCACTTATAATAAAGGAAAATGTGCATTTGTTGAAAGAAAGGGGGCATCGATCAGATTTTAATAAGGGCATTTATTTGAGATGAAGGGGTTACTTATCAAAAGTGACAAGAGGCACTTCTCGTACCTGAAACGGGGCACGTACTAGAGATTAATAAAGGCACTTATGAGAATGGAAAATGGACATTTATTGCAAGGGAAAATGGGCACTTGTCGAAGTAACAGAGGCTCGTGTAAAAAAAAGGGGTAGTTATCAAAGGTGAAAAGGGTGAGGGGCACTTTAACAAAATAATAGGGGCACTTTTCAAAGTAGAAGGGGCACTTTTCCCATGTAATAAGGGGCACTTTTTACAAAGTTAAAGGGGCACTTTTACTATGTAAAAAGGGGAATTTGGAAAAGCGAGAGGCCCCCTGCCCCTGGAAGGGCCCCCTCCGATTGTAGGAGCAGTTTTCCCTGTACAAAGGCGACGCTTAATGAAATTGTCAGACTGGTTCTTTTTACTACTTTAAATTTCATTTAGCAGAAGTATCATCGCATTTTGTGTTTGACGAGGAATCAAAGACCTTAACTGTGAGACACGGTTACACACTCCATGTTGGGAATGTAGACACAGTCCAGGATCAAGAGGAATGTGAAGGTGAATTCATGTTTAGCATCGTTCTTTCAGATGAAGATTTAGATTCTTACTGATTTTTTTTTAAAGTAGCTCTGTATATTGATTTTATAAAAATTTATCATAATATCAAAAAGATATAAAAGCAATTTCGTCTTTCTGTAAACAAAAAGTTTTATAAAAAGTAATGTTTTTGCGCCATTCATTATTTAATACGTATCCAGGAACGTCTCATTCTGAGAAATTGCTTTCTCTTGGAAAATAATTACGATCCTGAGCTTAAAAGAATAAGTAACGATTTAGAGTATTAATAATTCTTTCAAGTTGTATTCATGTTTTAATGAAGCTTCAAGAAAAAAACTTTGGCTAGAACTTTTGTTTTCTATTATATTCATAGTTAAATACGAGGTCATAATGAAAGAATCATATCTGTTTCAGAGATGGAAGTGGATGCTTACATTGAGCCCATAAATAAGGCTGGTGCTATTGAAGCTGATCCTAGGATTCTGCAGCTCCTTCAGAAAGTGCCTCCAGATTGTCACAACCCTGGAAAATGGAAAGTTAACCAACAATTGTGCTCCGAATTAGTATCCCTATTCCAGGAGCAAGGCGCTGCTCTAACAAAGGTTCGGTTTGACTCGGTGCACTTCTTCATTAGTGTCAAACTCGGACCCGATTATGATGCCTTTCTTCGAGCCTGTACAGACGGCACACTCTCGCGAGGCTTGACAAAACTCCTCGTTACTCCAGAACTGGAGAAAGCCGCTGGAGTCGAACTCAGAGTAAGGCTGGACGTGAAAGAGACATCAAACACAAATAACGTCTCGGCACCAGCGGGTTAGTATCACATGATGGGGTTGATAATAGCATTGATATATAGCAAATAGCGAAAATTTGTAATTATTAATCATCGATTATTTGTATATGTATGTCCCTGAACATTGGTCATCTCTTCAAAACACCGGACTGTTGATCACTTATGGTTTTGGGTTCGAGTCACGCCGCGGCACTAATTTCTTTGGCAATACATTTATGAACATTTGCCATACTCGACCAAAATGAGTTAAATGGGTACTTGGCAGGAATTGAATCCTCGAAATTCTAGGGCGGCGTAATATCAGTCATGTTACAGCCAGAGTAATAAATGTGTAGCGTCAGGGAAGTCAAGTCGGACAAACCTAACCTATTTAATACGAACCCACTATTGTCATTAATAGTATTACTAATTTATGAGTATCATTACTACAACATGTATTAGTATTATTATGATTATGATTATCATTTTCATTGTTATTATTGCTGTTATTATCAAACCAGGCAGGATGACAAATTTGATGGACATAAAGTTGAACAAGATAGGGGACGCTGTGGGTGACGACGAGAATCTTGCGGCTCTGGGATTACTTCTTGGTTTTGCACAAACCAAGGTGGACAATTTTCTTGCTACAAATCGAGTTGATGGCAAAATATCTTCAAGAGGCACCAAGAATATGCTATCTGCATGGAGCAAAAAGACTCACGGCGAGAACCAGGTGAAGGAGCTCAGTGATGCCTTGGCGGATGTCGAATTGGGGCATATTGCTGAGAAATACCTACAGTGATTTTCCAGGGATACTCTTAGAGGACGAGTTGATGTCACCGGAATGTAACAATTATTGGTTGATTTCTTATAATTTTGGCAGTTTTTTAATTGTTCTTCGAAGCTACCGAAGTTTCATGTCAAATATATATACTGGTATCACTGAAAGGCATAGTTGATTACATTATTTTAAAGGCCCTCTGTACTAATTGAAGCTAATTGCTCCCTCTATATAGAAAACTTCCACAATCGGTGCCTGTTGGTCCCCCATGATCCTCTATTTCTTATGTTATTTGAGAGCTGTCAGTGCCCTCGCTGTGTGGTCTAATCCCCCCTGGCCAAACTAGTGCAGATAAGCTTTAACTGACGAATACCTTTAAAGAGGTTTCCCAAATCTTTTTAATGGCAGTTTCCATTGCTCCTGATCTCACAATTTCATTATGCCATTTGAGAAGAATCGATGAACATAATTCCATCTTTTAAATAGAAAGATATTTCATCTCTTGGACAACTTTTGGTATGAAAGTCATAAAAGGGTATAATAAATTGATCTGTTTGGCTAGGCCTGAATATTGGAAATATTAAAAAATCTTAGTTACATTATATTTATCGAGTTAGGCTCAGAATGTTCACCATTTTCGCTGAAGGTTTCCCAAATCTGGAAGCTGTCAAACATGCAAATTCTTTTTCCCCCATGGTAATTTGTATATGTATATTTTTTTTAAATAAAAATAAATAAATAAATATGTAAATCTAAAATGAATTTGATGACCAATCATCATAGCTAGGTTGCTTGTGATTGTTGATAAGGAATATGAAACCACAACTCATCTTTTTGTTTATAAGTTACTTGTTACTAAGTAATGGTATTGTATGGTATTTCTTTTCCAGATCACAATATAAAAAACAATATCAACAATATAAAAAAAGTACATGTTCATATAAGATTGAGAATATAGTGAGTGGCTAGATAGCCTACACAGCTTTTTAATACGACAACATTGTCGAGAAAATTAAATGAAAGAAAGAACTTACAATAAATAAAAACAAGAAACATATTATTCATAGTCGTAAAATTGATGACATCTAGAAAACACAAAACACTTCTAAAACTGTTATTGACCCACCCCACCCCCTACCGGTGGTAAATGTAAATTATGCCAGGAATCTTCCACGAGCTTTAATCAATCTTGTGTACTTTATACGCTAAGTTATCATACATGTATGTATCGAACCTGTATGCATTTATTCAGCTGTATGTCTAATTTGAATGAAATAAACAGACCCATCGCACAAAAACTTAACTTGCTTTGTTTGCCTTTATTCATGGCCGTTTCTTTGTCTCATGTAGAATTTTGCACATAACAAAAGACCCAAATTGACGCCAAAATGTCATGTTTTGATTAGCTCCATGTCAACCTATTTAACACCAGTAAAGATAAATCTTGCACTGGAAACAGTTAGATCATCTGAAAGTCTTTAGTATATCTATTCCATGATTAATACAATGTTGCACAGTGAGATTATTATGTGGCATAAAAGAGACTGAATTCTACAATAAACATTAACAAAAATCCTCATTTACATGCAATTTATCACGATTGAAAATGTATGAAGAAAAATAGCGAATTGGACTTTGAATGCGTCAGTTGAGTAACTGCGGTAATGAACTGAAGTCAACCATATTTATACTAATTCTGTTATTGAACGATCTATCCCTAGCTTCTTGATGAGTCGATCTGTTCATGCATCTATCATACTTAGCCTGACTGCTAACCCTACGGTTTCTACAAGATCAACAACCCAACAGATAAAAAGAATAACACACACACACACACTCAAATGAAAAAATACATAGGAGGAGATGGAAACTTTAGGTCTCTATGGCTGTAGCCATTTACCTAGAGTGCACAGAGTATGTAAGACATGTGGGTAGCTCAATCAGTAACCCAATTTGTTGGTATAACCGAACAGACAGAGTATTTGTCGGTGACTCTGCAAATATATGCAATAAAAAGGGGTTTTAAAAAAATGCATGCTGAAAAATAAACACAATAAATATAATAAATTGTATAAACATTAAAAACATTAGAAAACAAAAGTCAGCGATTGTACAGTGCGTCCTAAAACAAACGAAAGCGAGAATTATCGATGTTTTATCATAACTTAATCATAATCATAATGGATAAATGACACATATTTGTAAAGCTTAGATCCTCCTCTTTCATTTGATGCAACTCATATGATGCATATTTCACACACGAGTGATTAAAATGAATTTGAAGAGAGGAAACCAAAAATTCATTTAGCGGACGGTATCTGAATTTCAAAGAGAAAATCACATTTCTAGAAAGTTGAGTTTCTGCCCTTTGACACCTCAATCAGGAAAAATGAGCAAGGAATGACAAAGTTCTGTTTGTTTAAAGCAGTGCTTGCATTTCCATAATTTTATCAAACGAATTCGTTTTTACTGGCTGCATGCCGTAGCAAAAAGCAGAATTGACAAAAGTTCGTTGACAATCAGCCATGCATGAAGTCTTTCATTTATCTTGGTCATGGGTCTTTAGTTATTACTTTGTGTACTTTTTCCTCCAAGCAGCAGCAGTGCAGCTGCCCTCCCAATAACATGTTGAAATGCATGGGGGGGGGGGAAGGGAAAAAAATCCATTGTAGCCCGGGATCCTCGGCGGGCGCATGCCAGGTGTCTATCATACCAACCATTATTGTTAACTGAGAATCATGTTCAACAACTTAGCACCTTTCATATTTGCTTCACAGTAATAATACCGGCACAATATGGTTCTTTTTAGTAAACAAATTATTATGTACTCAAATGTTATGTTTTAATTATTCTGCTTCCCTCAGAGCAAGAGAATAAGAGGGACGCAAGGCAAAAGAGTGAGGCACAAAGAGAGAGAGGGGGGTAAAAGAGTAGAGAAAGAGAGATCGAAAGAGAGAGAGAGAGAGAGAGACAGAGCAAAAGAAGAAGAGGGGCAAAACAAGAGAGGGGAAGAGAAACAAAGCAAGATAGAGAGAAGAGAAGAGAAGAGAGAGAGAGAGAAATGCAATGGAGAACGATGCATTAAATATTTCCATTTCCGTGAGAGAAATGTGAATGAAATAGTTGGTTACATTACGAAAATAGACTATTGTCAGGATATGTACTGCTGTCACTTTCTTTGTGAGAAGCACACGTCACATCCGTACAGCAATTTAAATGTTTTACTCGAAATAACCGAAACAAAAATCGCTCTTAAAAATCACTTGATTGAAGTACGCCCGTGATATTTGGCAGATTTAACCTTTGATTAATTTACAATAAGCTATAATCTTTGAAAATCGGAGTGGACTTGGGCTTTAACCAATGGTCCAAAATATTTCTCATAGACTTAACATGCAAACCTGACAAACGGCCTTGGCATAGTCGCGATTTCAACATTCAAGTGGAAATTTTGACATGATTCCAACATCTGATTAAAAGACAAAGTACACAATTTTTATAGCCCATAGTCTCAGCTATAAAATACCAAAATTTGGAAGAAAATAGAGCACAAATAAGCTAGATAGTGCTCAAAGATTAATGTAATGTAGATTCATGATGTGAACGAAATTCACCTTCCATCGACATAACACGCAAATTGAGAAAATTCTGACATGTCGCCTTTAATTGAAATTTTCACCATGATGACGTCATCAAAATGAAAAACAATGGGCACTAGCCCTGTAGAGAATTGTCTCAGCTACAACATATCTGAGCTTGGAAGTAAATTAATCAATATCGACAGAGATACAATCGATTTTCCATAAATTTGCTGACGTCATAATATGCAAATTCGTTTTTTGAGTTCCAAGGCCATTATGATGATGTCACGATATATATATATATATATATATAATGGCCAAATGAGACCTTAAATCATATCTCCAACTCGTATTCTATCCAAATATGAAAAACAAATTGGGGGTCTGTGGACTTCCTAAAGAGCTATAATGGATTTTGTATAAGCATGTTATTGCCCATATATGCTATGTATTACAATATCTCGCGCGTACGGACATGTATTTTAAACGGACGCTCATTCCATTATTAGTGGTCATAAAAAGACAAACATGGTATCAAATTGTTCGGAAAAAAATGAGGAATATCCTGTCATATTCACACTAGGAGGAATTTGTTCTCGTTTGCGCTTTTTTTTTTTGGGCGAAATGCTTAGAATGGCCTGAAACGTACTCTAATTTGATTTTAAAATGATTTTGAGCATTTTTATATTTGCGCGCGCACTGACGCGCGGACGTACGCGCACGTTTATTGACCTGTAATTGACCGGACGGATATTGACCTTGATCATGGTAAATATGAATGAGAAATGACTTTCAGTTACGAAGTTATGATCATTTGAGATTTTCAACAAAAAAAAACACAAAATGGCGCCTGGATGACGTCATGAAGAACTGATGACCTTGAAAATGTTCCTGTTACGTCTTATGACAATGACCTATGACTGTGCCAAAATTTAAGGAAATTGACTGTACCGATCTTGAGTTATCCTGGCCACAAAAAAGTGAGGAGAAATAAATAAAAACTAGAATTTAATTCGTCACGAGGACGAATAAGGTGGTCTGTCTTCAAGTCTTATGATAGATTATAATATTTACTATATTGAGAAAGGGAGAAGTATATAGATATGTAAACAATGATGATCATCATGATGATCATGATGATGATGATCTTGATAGTAATGGTGATGACGATGATGATGATGATGATGATCATGATGATGTTGATTATTATCATCAACAGACCATGATGACATCAGACTGAAAAAATGAGAGAACATTTAGATAGTATATAGTCTCAGCTACAACATACTCAAAAATCAACAAAAATCGAGCCGAAATAGCGGCGATATTGCTAGCAAAAGACAAGAATGTAGAATCCAGATTTGAGAAAAAGTTATCTCCCATAAGGATTACACGCAAAAAGTAATGGATCAAGTGATAATAGGGTAATAATAAAGTAAATATGGTTGTTTATTACATTATTTGCGATTGTACGTGTTTTAATATTCAAAGGAGATGGAACAGTGAAAGGTCAATAAGAAAAAAAAAGTGAAGAAAAAAAAATCGTTGGAGACGCCCGGACTCGAACCAGGGACCTCGAGGTCGGAAGTCAAGTGCGTTACCGATATACCAAAACATTTCCCTTAGAGATTACACGTAAACGGAAAATGGAATTCTCAAATCCCACTTTGTAAGTGAAATATGAGCATGATCCCGGCATCTGATCGAACAATAAAGGGCACAATTGTGATAGCTTATTGTCTCAGCTACAACATACTCAAAGCTCAGCGTAAACAAAGATAAAACGGCGGAGATATTGCTCGCGAAAGACGAGAATGTAGAATCCAGTTTTGAGAAAATGTCATGTCCCATTGAGAATACACGAAAATGTGAAAAATTGACATGCCTCCTTTAATCGCAAAAATACGCCATGATGCATTTGTCAAAATGAAATATCTTGCATCTGCATTTGTAGAAAATATTCTCTGGTAGAACATATCAAAATTGTAAAGAACATTGATCAATATTTACAGAGATACAATCAATTTGTCAAAAATCTGCTGACGTCATAATATGCAAATTGAAATTTTGAGTTCGGAGGCCATTATGATGACGTCATGAGTTAATTGAGGGTCAAATGAGACATGAAATCATATCTCCAACTCATGCTTTTTCCAACCATGATATAAAAGTTGGGGGTCAATTGAATATGTGAAGAGCTATTTCGATTTTTAAAATGGCATGTTTTTGATCAAATTTGCATTATATTTCCCATAGCAGCAAGCGCGGATTTTGAACTTTGACGCGCGCTCACGGCCTTATGAAAGGTCAAGAGTGACTGAAATTAATGTAAATTGTCATTTACGGTAAGAGGAATCTAAATCATGTAAACATTTTGAATTTGACCGTTGCCGCGCGTTGTGAGCGCGCACAACGTGCGCGGGGACACGAACGGACGGGAAATTTTGAAATGCTTAAAATGACCTGATTCATACTCTCGTTTAATAGTTAAGTAATTTTGAGCATTTTTAAATTTTAACGCACGCGTACGCGCGCGTTATGACCTTTATGTGACCTTTGATGACATGACCTGTTGACCCTTGACCTGAAGTATATGTGATGTGAATATCAATAAACTTTGATTACGATGACGTCACGATGACCTGATGACTTTAAAAATGTTTCTGTCACGTCTTATGGCAATGCCCTATGACTGTGCCAAAATTGAACGAAATTGATCAAACTGATCTTGAGTTATCTTGTCTACAAAAAAGTGAATAAATAAATAAATAAATAAAGAAAATTCTGACGAAATCAATAGGTGATCTGTCTACGACAGACCACCTAATAAAGAATAAATAAATAAATAAATAAATAATAAAGAAAGAAAATTCTGACGAAAACAATAGGTGATCTGTCTACGACAGACCACCTAATAAATAAAGAATGAAAAATCCTGACGAAACTAATAGGTGATCTGTCGCTGACAGACCACCTAAATATAGTTGGGTGTCGTCGGCATATAACATCGAGGAGAAACCCTGGGAATGAATGATGTCCTCTAAGGGTCTCGTATAACATGTGAACAGTACAGGCCCGACGACGGAACCTTGTGGCACCCCAACCTAAGCAGAGTAGGAACGTGAGCCATCGTTGATCAATGGTCGATATCGCCCAGTGATGTAAGATTCAAACTTCAGTCAGTTGATGGGAAGGGACATACTAATGTCTTTTATTCATCTACATCTAGCTGACTGATGAATGTCTGGCATGATGATTTCACAAAAGTGCTTTTGCATTTACTTTTGGAGGGTTTTTGTAGGGGTGGAGCTTTGCAGGTAGAAAAAACGTAATAGACAAATTTATATATAAAATATATGACATAAGCAGCGCTCAAAATACACGGGGGCGATGGGCGATTCGCCCCCGTGAGCTCCATAATCGCCCCCGTCAGGTTGCTCACGGGGGCGATTGCAAAATTAAAAATCGCCCCCGTGGAATTATAAAAAAAAAGATTATCTTTTCTGATATAACTTGACACAATATTGAGTATCAATTTTCAAACTTTAAACCAATGCAATGGAAGACGGCGCTTTCTTTCTCTCCCATTTCTTTGAGTATTACCGATACAAACAACGGAAGCTCGCAGTGCAGCTAATGCGCATGTAGCCGTCAGCAGTGGCTATACTGCACCGGTAGTACCGGTGTGCGCGCTGACGCCCAATATCTGCTGGAGCTGGAGACGCGGATCGCGCAAGGACTGAAACATGGAGAAGTTTTTCGTTGTGAAAAGTGTGAATCCTTAGAAATCTCGTTATTCTGAAGGACCAGCAAATAATGTAACTCGACCAGTAAATCAATATTGAGAAGAAGATCACCAAAGATGTTGCAAATTTAGGGGGTTTATAACCCGCCCCCCTCCCCCTCAGGGGCTGCCAAGTGAAAATGTACGTGATGTGCATAGAAAAATGCTATCATGTGTCCAGACCTACACAGTATTAGTAGATGTCAGTAGATGCCAAGAAAACATCACTAACAGGGATTCAAAATAGCACTAAAAAATCGGCTTGCCGCTTTGCGGCTCGTGGACGATGCTTCGTATATTATGCCAGAAAAACATCACTAATGGGGATTCAAAATAGCACTAAAAAAATCGCCTCGCCGCTACGTCAGAGTCAATAAATAAATGATGGAGAAAAGGAGACTTTGTAAGATAACTTGTGTTGAATAAGAGGGCTAATATGCCTTGTTATTTCTTACATTACAAATAGTACATTGTCAGATACTAACGTTAAGAATTTAAAGCGTGACAATAAATGCAAAAGAGGAAAGTGTTTTAAGACAATATAAAATACTACCATAACGGTAAAGAGAGATACAAAAACAAAGCAAAAGTTAGCGTACAATTGTCAATATTTAGTTGGAAAAAAAAGAGAAAGTAAATACAAACAGCTTGTTTAAATTAGCATTTATAGCATACAAATTACAAATCAATAACTGATTTACAAATGGCATTTTGATGGTCTCATTTTCCATTGAAAGGCTAGGGCTATCCTACATTGATATCAATACTGTCAAAATGAAAATAGATAAACCCAACATGCCATTTTACTTGCACATGTGTTTTTTGTTGCCTAGCACTAAACAAAAAAGTCTGTAGCAATTCTGTGGCCGGCGACCATTATAACAATCCTATTTTAAATACAGCTATACAAGCATAAAAGACGATTGCTTAGTTTCAGTTGGTGATAACATGACGTAAAAAATAAGATATTTGAACATAATGAACAATGGTAATTATTATAACTAAACATACAATATAGAAAACATAATGTACATGATAATAGTTATAACAGATAATACAATCATATAAATCGATCAATAAAGTGGGGGATGTACTAAAAAGCAAAGCTTGTATTATGTAGGTCCCGGTTCATGGGTTTGTGTATAAATAAGGGTGTTTGAATTAACATAGTTACAAAATCATATGATTACACGAGGGTTATCTTTAAGTGAACATTTTACTGAAAATATCGTAAACAATTGAAAAAAGGAAGAGTTATTCACCATATTGTGCCCAAGAAGAAACGGGTAGGCCAAACTCTGTATATAAATGACTCTGGTGGACATAAGGTTTTGTTTTTACTCTTTGGCAATTGCTTGTCTGTGATTGGTAAATTCTATACTTTGTCCCTGTACAACTACGTCATATAATATTGTCCTAAATCATTGAATTTATATATAAATTGGTATTACCATGTATATATTTTGTTAGTTATAGCTGTCTATTTCTTTTGTGTATAAATTGTATAAAAAAGCACTAATACAAAAACTATGGACAGGGACCTTTTTAACTTACATGAATTTAAAAAAAAAAACTTCAACTTTAGTAAGGTACAATTACAACTTCACCGTTTACTTTATTTCCTCTTGTTGGATGATCGATTTTAAAATATAATTTACAGACAGTATGCAAAGTAAGGGGCCTCACAATGAACTCGGGGGGACCCCGCAAGTAATTTCTTGAAAGTCAGACAGTTAAGAATTATAAACAGTACATTGATGACGATTATTAAGGTAGCTAGAAACTGTCAACAAAGGCCTTTGACAGATCAATGAATACACCGATAGCGAGTGAATTATCTTCAGAGTGAGAGTTGAGCTGAGTGGTCTTTCCACAAGCCAAATTGATTTACAAAACGACACATTTGTATAGGTTTTGTTGTAAATGATACGTTCTAGAATCTTGGAGAAAACAGAGAGTACTGAGATAGGTCTTTAATTGCTAACTTGTTTCTACTCCACTTTTGGGAAAAAAATGGGTTATTCTTGCTAATTTCATCTTATCTGGGAATTTACCGACACTTAGTGATAAATAAAATACATGATTTACATATTAGGTCAATAACAGCTTTAATAATTTACTACAATTTACTATATTGCCCAATGAATAAAGAGGTGGCGCTATTCAAAGAACGTTCACAGAACCATTGATAACTACCTCCGATAACACTCATGGAGAGGTATTGCTGACTTAATGTAGTGTGTAGAGAGCAAGGAGTCGGACACACTATAATAAAAATGATATTCCGCTTTTATATAGCGCTTAATACAACTGTCTCTAAGCGCTTTACAGATATACTATATATTACCCCGGTCATTGGATTAAATACTTGCCTGCACACACTGTGTGCACAATCTCCACTCCCCGGGGAGCATTCCAGCCAGGCGTTACTTGACGTTCAAAAACTGTTTGACCAACAATAACGGTCGCGTCCTACTGGGTTCCCATTTAACACCTGGGTGGAGATTATCAAGTGCAAGTTAATATCTTGCCGAGGGATATTAGTGCCGTCTCGGGATTCGAACCCTTGACCTTTGCATATCCAGTAAAGCGCCTTAAACCACTCGACCACGACACTCCTACTATAGCGAGTACTGCTACTTTAGGGGAAGCTAAAACCAAAAGAATATATGTTTAATGTTGTCACCAAGTGAAACCAAGGTGGCCGAGCTGTGTTAAATGATTGCTCTAAACACTGTACGTGTACATGGAATAACAAGTTGAAGAGAAACAAAGAGAGAGAGAGAGAGAGAGAGAGAAAGATGCAGAGATTTTTTATTTGCATATGCTTTACATGAAAAAGAGAAATACCAGTTCATTGTCACCCTCCGACACACTTCCCGAGTTCCTTTAAACTTTAGTCACATGATCTGCATACAATTTATACAATTAAACTTGGTTGAGCGTGGCAGACAAGCAATGCATTCTGATTTTACAGAAAATTAGCGATATTTTTCCCCTGTCCCCTGGCACACGTGGAATGACTTCTGTCGGTGAACAACATGAACTTTGTACCCCACCGAGTGGGCTACACTGGGTGCAATCTGCCTGTTTACTACTTCACTTGTAAGAAATGATTTCAATTGTACAAACACAATAAACAGTTTTTGTATTATAAGCCTAAAAAGCTAGAAGCGTGTTTACTCTATATACTCTATCAGTGAGTTCTAGTGCTCAACACACGATACCACATGTTGCTGTTGACGTGCATTTGCGCAAACTGAAAGCAATTATTAAAGATCAGATTGGACAATAAAACTTGCAAAGGTTTACAGAGATATATGCAAGTTAACGAAACAGCAGAGAGAATAGAGCAATTACTATTTACTGTGGTTTTAATAGAATAACATTACAACGAAAAGGCACAGCTCACAAAGCCTGTATCAGATGATCACATTATATCACTAGCATTAAACGTTGCGACGTAATCATGTGTGTGTTCTTTACTCCCTTGCTAGTAATTTATTTCAGAGAATGTATTTACATCATACCCTTTATATAAGAATGGATAAAATGCTGGTTAATCAAATTTAATAATGCAGTTGGTTAGCGGAGACAGGCTTTGACTAGCATTAAGCACCAGAGGACAATTGAGGAAGCGAAGCGAGTGAGGGGCAGGCGCGGATCCAGGATTTCTTAGGGGAGGGGGCCCAACTTTTTTTTTTTTTGGCTCCCGAAAAGTTTTAAAATTTGCACCCCCCCCCCCCCCCCTTTGAGCGCCAGGGGGGGGGGGGGGGCCAACCCCCCATAAAAGTAAAAATCGCGTGATTTTGCATGATTTTTTTCTCAAGGGGGGGGGGGGGCCTGGATCCGCCACTGGTGAGGGGTGCGGGAGGGGTGTGGGAGGGGGGCGTTACCCATCCCCGTAAAAATTACCCCTCATTCGGCAAGAGATTTTTGCATTTTGATATGTGTAAAAGTGCTCTTCGGTGAATGTTTATAGTATGCTTTATTATATCCGAGAATCTATCTCCATCATACCCTTTATAAGTTCAGCCCACGGTGAATAAAACATAGGTGTTGTAGAGGACAACCAGATAGTCCAGGCCTTGTATTTCCACATTAGACAAATTGGAATCAATGTAAATCTGTAAACACCACCGAGAAGTTGTCGGTACTCATTATGTTTAATTTGTACTTATGTCTGTAAAATATACGTTATGATTGCGATCTGATATACATGTAGAAAATTTGTTGATGTGCTTTCAATAAGTGGGATAGAATATTATCGCTTTAATTAATCAAGTATGTCTTTGATAACATTACATACAAGATTCCGAAATAGAGTACATTCTAAGAAATCATGACAAAGTGGGGCTTGTCAAAGTAACTGATTTTTGGAAGAAAATATCATTAATTATGAATACTAGAATCAACAGATTGTGCAATGCATATGTTAGCTGTCAAGAGACCCTGATATTATATATTTATATATAATCGAATTCAGATGTAATTATGATTGAACAAATCACTAGAAATTAGTTATATCTATATCTAATTTAGCAGGGTGTTGATGATTTATGTAGCTATACTGTAACTAGAACTATAGAGAGAGAAAAGGGGAAGAGACAGGAAGAGAGAAGCTGAAGGAGAACATGGATCAAGAAGAAGCAAGTGAGAATGGAAGATGTAGGATAGACCGGGGCGGACTCGGGATCAGTTTTGACAAGAAAATCCAAAAGTGGAAAGAAAATAAGAAAACGGGTAGGTGTTAAAAACGATATATTGCAGTTTGGTCTACATCCAGTCGGTCTACTACCCGATTAGTCTATTCCCAAATGGTCTCCACCCAGCCCGTTTACTATACACATGGTCTAATGATCATTTCGTATACTTATCATCCTTCACTGCTATTATGTAAAAATGTGTAGAACAGGTGAATATGCATGTGAAACCTGTTCTACACATTTGTACATAGCAGTGAAGGGATGTTCCTTTGTCTACCACAGCAATTGTTGAGGGTAGAATGAGGAACTATATATTTTGTCCTCTTTCTTTGTCCGTCATATTCATAGTGTATCATAGTGGTACGTGCCCGGGTTGAATCATCCCCTTATGCCACCCATCGGTCTTCGCCGTAGCCACAGAATGGTTGACATCATTTTAACGCGCTCCCTTTTGTCACAGGTGTGTGCAGGAATTGAAACATGAAACGCAAATCATGTGGAAAAACCCAAGCCGTATTGTTTGCTGCTGACTTTATGCTTTGATAAAATGAAATTCGGATCATTGTCATCAAAGGAATAACAATGGCGGCCCGATTTATACAGTTGCTCTGCATCTCATACAATGTATGCATGATACTTCGTGTGTGTTCGCTACAGGGTAAGTCTATTCTAGTTGAGTCTGTTGAGATGCCAATTACTTATATATTAAGATCAAGCTATCATATAGCAATGAATGATGCACTCACATTATATTCCCTTCCCCTTTCCTTGTCTTTTGTAGTTAATTGTGAGTATCGGTTCAATCATGTATCCCTGTAATATCCCTTTCCCTGTTTAAGCGTTTATTCGTATTTTATAAACTTTACTTTGGTTAATTATGTCATTTGTAGTTTAAGGAGCCTATCCACAACAAGCTCTGCTTTTCCATAGGCTCCGCCATGGACAATATTCTGAATAGTGTGTACTGGTATTGTATGTACATGTATATTATAATCATTTTTATTATGTTGTTACACTCTTTGTAAAATGAGATATTGTGGAAACCAATAAACTATCTATCTATTTAATTCCACAGTCCTATTTCGTCAGTCGTAATATACAGCGAGGTTACTTGGCATTTGTACATAAATCACATAACGGTAACGGTATAAACAAAATACCGATATGCAGCATGCAGTGCGTTAGTCTGATGAAGAAAAAAATGTCGGGTTTTATGGGGGGATATAATACCAGAGACATGGACCTGCTCATACGGTAGGGAACCACATACTAATGCAGGGACACAGTTGATGCATACTTGTATAAACCGCTGGTTTGACCTTAAATTGCAATAACGACACCCGTACGTGAGTCGGTTGCAAAATCTGGACAAAAAGTGGAACTAAACGAGTATGTCGATTTTAGATTTCGAATTTCAAGAGGGAGAGAGTTCCAGCCCCCCCCCCCCCCCCCCCCCCCTCCCCACTCCGGGGTCGGAAGGACCGCGTGCGTGTTCCCAAAATATCCGGTAAAGGGGTACTTTTCACGCACCAAAGTCCGGCTCGTAGTACACAAAAACCCGGCCCGTATTGACTTTACACATCGGACTTAGAGAGGTGTTTTCAAAAGGAGGGAGCATGCATACGCGTACTCTAAATAACACTGAGTGCGTGTGGTGCCGGGTTCTAGGCATATGAGCCAGTGTGTCGAATTGATTTAAGGGCTTGTACGGTTTTCGGGTTTCTTAAACGGAATTGTCATTTTGTCTAGTGGGATGAGAGAGACTGTTAAGTGTCCTTTTGAGTGCAACGTGTAGAATGTTGATATCATCATCATTTAAAGTTTTCAGTTTTAAAAACAATGGACTGGAGTGGACCTTTAGAACTTGGTATGACCTGTCTTAATCAAAACAACTTTCAAACAACGATCAATCAAGTAATAAGAAGATGATAAAAGCGTTATATATCAAGAATAGACCATATGAGATACGAACAAAAATTATCTCAACTTTGTGGGCGTCGGTGTACATTATATTAATACAGGGTGATTCCATCTGAGATTTTCATTCATTAGAATACCAAGGATTTGGGGTACTATCTTTTCTTTCCAAAAATTCACCACTCAAAGTTATTTCAATATTTGGTATATTTGTTATTGGCATTATATGAAAGTTGTTTTGATTATTACAGGGATATACTCTATTGGCTTCAAATCATCTTGAAAATTTTGATAATTCAGTATGGATTATGCTTGAAAAGGGTTCGAAGATCTAAGCTGGAACAAAATACATTGGTGTCATCAGCGAATAGCATATTGTAATACATTTTATGAAAAACAGATATCATTGACATGGTTCTAGGACACCTACCCCCTGGACATCCACCCCCGGATAACCACCCCCAGTCAACTACCCTCTTGGACAACTACCCCCTAGGGCAACAACCCTCTAGGACAACTTCCCCCGGACAACTACCCCCTAGGACAACTACCACCTAGGACAATTATCCTCAGACAACCACCCCGGACAACTACCCCCTAGGATAGTTGTCCGAGGGGTAGTTGTCCTAGAGGATGGTTGTCGTAGGGGGTAGTTGCCGGGGGTAGTCGTCCGGGGGTAGTTGTCCGAATAACTTGCATTCTCTGGACGTTAATTTTTATTCAGTTGAATCATAAAATACATATTGCTTTATATTTGTTAAATAATTTTAAACCATGTTATTGTTACACTCCTCAATCCACGATATTCCCCAAAAAATGAAAACCTTTAATTATTCTATAGCCTACTAACTTCTTGTTTCAGGACATCTACGTTTCTCTCTGCTCACTAGTCCGCTGCAAGTTAATCTTGAACAGCGAATGAAATTTCAAAGCTTACTAAACCCAAATGCAAGACATTACGCATATGATGATAAGTTTCAAAGCAATTGACAGTCGATTTTTATCAAAAGTTATAAGATGATGAAGCGGATCCTAATCAAATGATTGGTTGAGAGCGTACACGTGACTAGGCATTTATCTTTCCTAACACGTAATTTTGCTAATGACCGGTCATTAACCATCACTAATGACCGGTCATTACTAAAATCATGTTATAAAACATCATTTGATATAACAAATACATATCATCTTATAAAACAAATAATACACATCATCTTGTTCGGGCATTAGTAAAATCACCCACACTCAGTAGCTTAAAAACAGTCCAAACACCCTCGGCTACGCCTCGGGCGTGTCAGACTGTTCCAAAGGTACCTTGTGTGGGTAATTCTTATTAAAGGTAATACAAAGTTTTAGTAAATATTGAAAATTGGCTGGATAGTGATTCTTTACAATTTTTATGGATTTATTATAAGCACTAGCAAATTTAGCTCCTAAAACACTTCTGCTTCCGAGAAAAATTGAATATAAAAATTTACCGGTGCTCCCGGTAAATTTTAATAAATTTCAAATAGCGCCTACGGCCATACAATGGTAGCTGCGACCATGAAAATCTCGGAATATGTAGTCGTGATATATAATTTCCAAACGGAAAAGCCAATCGGTCGATTATAGTCAAGAAACATTGTTTCATAGTTAAATTAATATCTTGACCTTGAGAGGGAGCTATACAACATAAAGAGTTAACTATTTACAATTTCATCACTTAAGACTCCATTTCAACCGCGACAACGATCACTGAATATTGTAGGATCGCATATGCTTCCAATATGATTGTTTGAACAAAATTCATGACCCCATACCAAAACTTTGTATTACCTTTAATGCCCTCACTGCTGTGTATTATTTGTATAATAACCTTCCAAATAAACTTTATCCAGTTTGTATCACTCAATGAGAAGGATTACCTTAGACAAGGGATGTGAGAGAAGTAAAGACTGTTATCTTCATGACGAAGAAAATATCATAAATTTGCTTTTAATAGGTATTTCCTTGAGTTTGAGTTGACATTTAGATATTCTCTTTTCATCTGCCTAATAGTCAATGTAAATAAGAGAGCAACTGTTTTTGTAATGAGATAATATCGTCCCTTCCTTAAACTTCTTAATCAGTATGGAATCAATGGGAAAACCAACATGACTGGTGGATCTGATCTTTCTTACCAAAGGGTAGTATTGGGTAGTATTGGGGAGGAGAAAACACTCACAGTGGGATAGGGTTATGTCAGGCGTTCCTCAGGGGATAGTGCTCGGACCTTTAATCTTTCTAATCGATGTTAACGACCTACCGACGAGTTATCCTACCCGGACTATACGCTGACGACTGAATTATATACTCTAACATTACAACTCTAATTGACGCTACCAGACTACAGGACGGCCTGGACGGACTTTCTGCAAGGGTGGATACGTGCCAAATACAACTTCCCCCACCCCCTTCCCCAAATGCCATGTTCTTATAGATTTGCTGTTTCTGCTTCTAGATCTCCTGTGATAACCAAGTACACAATAGGAGGAACAGTATTACAAGAACCTCCCTCTCAATCATACCTTGGTGTAGAGATCTCCTATGATTTAATATGGGATACACATATTTCTAACATTTTGTCATTTGCAAATAAGGTAAATGGATTCATTCGTAGAAACCTCATATCATGTACTAATAAAACAAACTAAATCCAAGCTTACACAACACTTGTCCGTCCAATTGTAGAATATATTTCTAGTGTCTGGGACCCATAATATACTAAAAACATACCCCGGAAAGTAGGCAAGGTGCAAGTTAGAAGGGCAGCCAGATTGGTATGCAATGACTACAGGCAAAGTACAAGCGCTACACAACTTTGTGGGGTTAGGCTGGGACCTGCTTTCTACTCGAAGGAAAGTTTCGAGGGTCTGTATATTGCACAATAAGGCCTTGGTGGGGGGGGGGGGGGGACTTCGCCCTGCCGGTG
This sequence comes from Strongylocentrotus droebachiensis, assembly GCA_035222895.1. Lineage (NCBI taxonomy): Eukaryota > Metazoa > Echinodermata > Echinoidea > Camarodonta > Strongylocentrotidae > Strongylocentrotus > Strongylocentrotus droebachiensis. The sequence goes on along the minus strand of JAVYIG010010917.1, from coordinate 31,697 downwards.
TCGGACTTCCTGCGCCCAGCTACACGAACAACCAGACGTTCTTCAGGAAACTCATCCATCCAATACTCCACCCGCACCATTTGTTTAAATCACTATTACATTCCACTTACCATCGATGACTGGAATTCACCCCCCCCCCCCGACATCCAAAGAACCGCAAACATCAACATCTTCAAACTACACAAGCAAACCATTTTTTTCGGCAACCAAGACTCAAGCAATAAGAACTAAATAAGCACAAGTGCGCACCCCCTCATCCTCCTCATTTGGTTCCTAACGGGACGTTGAGGACTGAGGAGCATGGGTGTCGATCCCGGGGGGATGGGGGGATATATCCCCCCCCCCCCCAATATTTCAGGTGGGGGGGATGGCCTGTACAATCATCCCCCCCCCCCCATTATTCACCATCAAAAAATAAAACGAAGAGAAAATTAATGAGAGTCCGATGAGAGTAGTTAATGGTTGTTGCTCGCAAGATGACCATCAGTATACACATTTTGCTATCTCATTTTCATGATACATATATATATATATATATACGAAGTAAATGAGACAACCGTATATGAGACAAGAATAAATTGAATTCTCGCTCATACGGCTTCATCAGGAATTGATGAATTTATTCAATTCGTTCAATTCGTTAAACAGCATCATAGAATAATAATAAAATAATAATACATAACATTTATTAGGCGCTTAATACTGATGTTTCTAAGCGCACAGTGTTCTGATTAAGAGAAGACTATAACGCGTAGAATTAAATTAGAAGAAAAAGCAAAAATACAAAAGTAACATAGATAAGGTAAGAAAAACAGTGGCAATCAACTAAATAAAGACAAATATGGTGCAATGCGCCAAATGCAAAACCGCAGCGTTAAAAAGCAACGAGCAAAATGTTAAGCGCGAAGCGCAAAAGTAGCGATCTGCAATTAATGCACATCAAACAATTCTAGACAGTGTAAACATAGATGAACTCTGTGACGAATTCGTGATTATATCGGAGACAAGGAGAAAGATTTTCGGACATTAGTATGACTTATAAGATAGTTCACTAGTTGCTAAAAATAACATCCAACCATGACTTATGTTCAATTTGATACAAGTGATTTATAAACGTTCGTGATATCACATGATTTTCAACAAAATTTGCGTTTCTCCAGTTCTGTTGCAAACTGACATATTCCCAAATAGCCAGGAAGAGCATATATGTTGTATAATCACTAACGGGCCTAATTAGTGGCTGATATTCTAGAAGCACTGCCGGGAGATAACATGATACCCACCACTCGGGCTGTGCATGCAAAGATTTGCGAACGAACGTTCCATAAGTACATCATGTGGGGAAACGGAATTCAGACAAGGATTAATATAGAGAACAGTACAACGAAACGTCTTCTTTCTCTAATAGTTTAGTGAAACGGCAAAATTTCCGCGCTTTGCGCTGGAGGGGGCAATTTAATATAAACTAGGATTAAGAGTTATAATTAAATGAAACGTCAAAGTACACGATACAACGAATCGTCTTCTTTTTCTAATAAGGAAACGTGAAAGCTTCCGCGCTACGCGCGGGATGGGCGAAAATGATTTCAAAGGTGGATTAAGAGTAATAATTAAATGAAACGTCAAAGCTTCCGCGCTTTGCGCGGGGGGGGGGAACTGAATTCAGACAAGGACACGATACAACGAATCGTCTTCCTTCCCCAATAATTTAATGAAACGGTAAAGCTTCCGCGCTTCGCGCGGGATGGACGAAAATCAATACAAACAAGGATTAAGAGTAATAATTTATTGAACCGTCAAAGCTTCTGCGTTTTGCGCGTTAGGGGAAAAACTGAATTCAGATAAGGACACCATACAACGAATCGTTTTCTTTCTCTAATAATTTAATGGAACGTGAAAGTTCAGACGAGAATTAAGAGTCGAGAATAGTACATCGAATCGTCTTCTATCTTTAATAATCTAATGAAACGTCAGAGCTTCCGCGCTACGCGCGGAAGAGGGGGAACTTGATTCAAACAAGGATTAAGAGTCGAGAATGGTACACCGCATCGTCTTCTTTCTTGCAAACGCACCTACACCACAAGCACGCTTGCAGTTGATCCCTTCCATAATATCTGGTACTTTACATTTTATCGTTTCTGATGGAGTCACTCTCTTTTATTCCTAATAATTACATAGAAAATTCATACAATAGCAAATACTACACACTTCAAGAATTCAATAACATGTTTAATCGTAATCTAAATGATATTTCCCTTTTACATGCAAATTTAAGAAGTCTGAATAGAAACTTCGAATATTTTGAAAATCTCTTACACACGTTAAACAATTTCAAATTCTCTGTTATTGGTATTAGCGAGACATGGCTACATGAAAATTCTCCAGATTTGTTTAGTTTACCAAATTATAAGTTGATAAGGGCAGATCGCAAAGGAAAAAGAGGCAGAGGCGTGGCCTTCTACATTGCTGAAAAACTGAAATTTAAGATCCGTTCCGATGTGAAACTGTTACATGCAGAGACTTTATTCATTGAAATTGAAAACACAGGATTTAAGAATATCATCATAGGTTTAATTTATAGACCGCCAGGCTCTAATTTTGATTTATTTTATAAGGAACTTGAGCAATATCTCTATATAATAGTTAATGAAAATAAGCATACTTTTATTCTTGGAGATTTTAATATCAATTTCTTACCCTCAGTCGTCAATAATAACTCAAACAATTTTATGAAACTTATGTACTCATTCGGCTTCCATTCATTCATCAATAAATCCACCAGAATTAATCCATATTAATCAACTCAGATTGACAACATTTTTTCCAACGTACATAACAACATGAATAACAAAATGATAGGAGGAATTCTATGCTCTGAAGTTTCAGACCACTTACCAATATTTTTAACTTGTGAATTAAAACTACCATGCCCCAAATCATTTAACCAACGTACATATCGAAAAGAATCTAAACGTAATATTGAATTAATGAAGCAAGACTTATTAATTGAGGGATGGGAGGATGTATACAATAAAGCTGACGCGAACATATCATATAATCTCTTGAATAATAAATTACAACATTATTATGAAAAAAATATTCCCACAGGTAAAGTAAAAAATAATAGAAAACCCCCCAAACATCCTTGGATAACAAAGGGTTTATTGAAATCAATACAGACACGTAATCGCCTTTACAAATCACATTTACACAATCCTACTGAAGCCAATTTAAAAACATACAAGTTATATCGCAACAAGTTGACACAATTAATTCGTATATCACGTAAAATGTATTATGCTAATAGAATAAAGGATGTCAGTTCAAATACTAATGCAACATGGAAAGTCATCAAAGAGGTTATGGGAACTAAGGCAAATCCCCCACCTACTGATGATATGACTTTAAATGGTTCTAAAGTTGACTCTTTTTACAAACATCGGACCCGAACTTGCAAGCAAGATTAATAGCCGAAATGCGCATTTCACGGATTATCTCCCCCAACCTAATTCACATTCTCTGTTCTTGAGCCCCACGAACCCCACCGAAATTATCCATATTACACGTTCTCTTAACAACTGCAATATCTCACGGGCATGATAGAATTAGTGTGTCTCTTTTAAAAGAAATAATCCACCCACTTGCTAACCCTCTTAGTCACATTTTCAATAAATCATTATCACAAGGTGTTTTTTCCGGACTTATTCAAAATCGCCAAAATCAATCCAATTTTCAAAAAAGACAATCCTCATGAAATTAGGAATTATCGCCCCATATCTCTACTCCCAAGTATATCCAAATTTTTTGAAAAAATAGTATATAACAGACTCTATGAATTTATCAACAAACACAATTTGCTAACTTCTAATCAATATGGCTTCAGAAAAAATTATCCAACAAACCTGGCTTTAATCCAAATTTATGATAAAATTACAAACGCCATAGCTAACAAAGAACATGTCATTGGTATATTTTGTGACCTCAGTAAGGCATTCGATACACTTAATCACGATATTTTACTTTCAAAACTTAATTATTATGGTATACGAGGTCAATCACTCCTTTGGTTTAAAGATTATTTAAGAAATCGAAGACAATATGTCACATTTAATGGTTATGACTCTGATTTACTTTTAGTTCAACGTGGTGTCCCTCAAGACTCCATCCTAGGCCCACTGTTATTTCTGCTATATGTCAATGACATTATTAATACATCCTCCATTTTATCTTTTGTATTATTCGCTGATGACACAAATATCTTTTTTTCTCATAAAAATCTCACTTCCTTAAACAACATATTAAATCATGAAATAAACAAAGTATTACAATGGTTTAAAGCTAACAAACTATCTTTGAACACAAAAAAGACCCACTTCATCTATTTTAAACACCATTCTCATATTACTGATACTCCAATTCACTTACAGATTGATGGCATGCCATTAGAGCAGAAAACTCACTCTAGATTTTTAGGTGTTATCATAGATCAAACTTTATCTTGGAATTGAATTTGAATTTTGAATTTGAATTTATTAACAACAACACATCACAATAATGACAGTACATATGAACAATCATACAATGCAAAGAATAATACTGATACATGTGTACATAACATAAGAGTAATGTCGATTGAACAGTAATGGTTTTAAAACGTTATTTTTTAGACATACATCTGCATACTATTAAATGTACAAAAGATATATACGTAAATATGTTTATTACTATGTTTAGGTGAAGTTGTTAATTGGAACTAGAAGTTAGCACAAGTGCTAGTCGAGCCTAGTTCCATTCTTTGGCAAGATTTTTTTCTGTTAATTTGTTATTACATATGAATGATAGACTTGTTTGTTTTGTATTTACATATATACAACAAAATAATACAATATCATGTAACTTTTTTTCTTTATTAAAATGAAAAAATAAAAATAAAAAAGCTTAAGCGTTAAAGCATTGTAATGAAAGAAGACAAATCTTTGAAGAAATAAAATCATCAATGTGTTCATAAAAATGAAAAGGATGTATTAATAAAAAATAATCATACACATGTTCGTACATGCACAATCCTGTAAAAGCTTAAAGGAACGAAACCTTCATACTAAGTTACTTTTATTGTAAAGTTTAAAAGATTTGAATAAAATCAGTGAAAATTTGAACAAAATCGGGCAAGGAATAAGAAAGTTAGAGCTTTTTGAAATGACTAGTCACTAGAGGGCGGTATTCAGTTTATGACATCATCTGTGAACAACTCACCATGCCTTTTGTACATAAAATTTCACAATTTTTTTGTTTTCTTCGTATTTATTTGTGTTCTTGATCCGACTTCATAACATGTGAAGTAGAATATCATTTTGCATTCTATATCTTGCTTTCAGGGGAGTACATTATCTCAATCACAAGAAAGAAGGAAAAACATGAAATTTGATGTACAAAAGGCATGGAGAGTTGTCCACAGATGATGTCATCAAATTGAATACCGCCCTCTAGTGACTAGTAATTTCAAAAAGCTCTTACTTCCTTATTCCTTGCCCGATTTTGTTCAAATTTTCACTGATATTTTTCAAATATCTTAAACTTTACAATAAAAGTAACTTAGTATGAAGTTCTGGTTTCCTTTAAGGCCGCTATAATCGTTAACAAGGAAGTGTATACTTATATAAAAGGAAGACAAGTAATATAAAAGGAAAAAACGAAGGGGGGTGGGATTGAGCCCACGTCATTTACATAGAAGGTAGGTGGAAAGATGTCTCCGAAAAGATAACCTTGATGTTTTTAATCTAATTTCATCTGGCAGATCATTCCACAGCTTTGTTCCTACAAACGAAATACAAAATTGTCCTTGCGTTGTCTTACATTTTGGTTGATAAAGTAAGCCACTTTCTTTTCTCCTGGTTGCATATCTGTGCTGTATCATCTGACAATAATCCACTAAAGAGTGTGGTAAAAAACCTTTTACCAAATCATACATAAATGTTGATACAAGAAGTTCATGAAGTTGAAAAATATTTAAAATGTTTAGACTTTGAAAAAGAGCTTTGGAGTCTGTTTTAAGTGGACTGAATGTAATTGCTCTCATTGCCATTTTTTGACTTAAATATATACAATTTAGATTACTTTTGTAAGTGCTCCCCCATACTTCTACTCCATAAGAGAGGTGAGGCTGTATAAAAGCCTTATATAATAACACAAGCATATTCTTGGGAACAAAATGTCTCAGTTTAAACAGAATACCTACTTTCTTTCTTATGCATTTGTTTATTGTCTGAATATGTTCTTTCCATGAAAGGTGACAATCAATTTCAATTCCTACAAATGATGCAACAGATACCTCTTTAATATCTGATCTTGATATTCTCACAGATCCCTTTTTGTCTATTGATCTACCTTTGGATTTCATAATCATATAGTTTGTTTTCTGTAGGTTAATTGTGACTTCATTTGCATTACACCATTCCTGCACCTTCATCAAATTTTCACTTACAATTTCTAAATCAATTTCTTTTTGTCTAGGATTAAAAGTATGAAAAAGATTTGAGTCATCAGCAAATAATCTGAAATTGAAAAAGTTTGTGGAGTTAGGTGAGTCATTTATATATAGTAAAAATAATGTTGGTCCAAGAACGGAGCCTTGAGGGACACCACATGTTATATTCAATTTCAAAGACATTTTGTCTTTATATTGTATAAACTGTGATCGTTTACACAAATAATCTTCAAACCATTGCAAGGCTAACCCACGTATTCCATAGTGTGACATTTTTTGAGGAGAATGCTGTGGTTTATAGTATCAAATGCCTTTTGAAAGTCTATAAAGATGCCAACTGTTGTTCTACCCTCATCAAAGTATTTCAATAGTATATATTTGCAAGATTAATCAAAGATAACTTAGTGCTATGTTTCTTACGGAAACCATACTGGTGTTGAAACAAGATATTGTTTGCTTCCAAATAGTCAATTACACGATTATTTATTATTTTCTCAAAGATTTTACCCAGTTTAGGTAAAACTGAAATAGGTCTGTAATTACCAGCTAGATCTTTTCGCCCCTTTTTATAAATAGGTGTCACTTTTGCTACTTTCAGTGCGTCTGGAAATTTACCTCTTTCTATGGAAAGATTGAAAATATATGTTAATGAGCTTGAAATGTATATATAGGGCAGCATCCCTCAACAATCTTGCCGGCAAATTATCATAGCCACATGCTTTTTTTGTATCTAAAGTCGTAAATATGTTTATTACTATGTTTAGGTGAAGTTGTTAATTGGAACTAGAAGTTAGCACAAGTGCTAGTCGAGCCTAGTTCCATTCTTTGGCAAGATTTTTTTCTGTTAATTTGTTATTACATATGAATGATAGACTTGTTTGTTTTGTATTTACATATATACAACAAAATAATACAATATCATGTAACTTTTTTTCTTTATTAAAATGAAAAAATAAAAATAAAAAAGCTTAAGCGTTAAAGCATTGTAATGAAAGAAGACAAATCTTTGAAGAAATAAAATCATCAATGTGTTCATAAAAATGAAAAGGATGTATTAATAAAAAATAATCATACACATGTTCGTACATGCACAATCCTGTAAAAGCTTAAAGGAACGAAACCTTCATACTAAGTTACTTTTATTGTAAAGTTTAAAAGATTTGAATAAAATCAGTGAAAATTTGAACAAAATCGGGCAAGGAATAAGAAAGTTAGAGCTTTTTGAAATGACTAGTCACTAGAGGGCGGTATTCAGTTTATGACATCATCTGTGAACAACTCACCATGCCTTTTGTACATAAAATTTCACAATTTTTTTGTTTTCTTCGTATTTATTTGTGTTCTTGATCCGACTTCATAACATGTGAAGTAGAATATCATTTTGCATTCTATATCTTGCTTTCAGGGGAGTACATTATCTCAATCACAAGAAAGAAGGAAAAACATGAAATTTGATGTACAAAAGGCATGGAGAGTTGTCCACAGATGATGTCATCAAATTGAATACCGCCCTCTAGTGACTAGTAATTTCAAAAAGCTCTTACTTCCTTATTCCTTGCCCGATTTTGTTCAAATTTTCACTGATATTTTTCAAATATCTTAAACTTTACAATAAAAGTAACTTAGTATGAAGTTCTGGTTTCCTTTAAGGCCGCTATAATCGTTAACAAGGAAGTGTATACTTATATAAAAGGAAGACAAGTAATATAAAAGGAAAAAACGAAGGGGGGTGGGATTGAGCCCACGTCATTTACATAGAAGGTAGGTGGAAAGATGTCTCCGAAAAGATAACCTTGATGTTTTTAATCTAATTTCATCTGGCAGATCATTCCACAGCTTTGTTCCTACAAACGAAATACAAAATTGTCCTTGCGTTGTCTTACATTTTGGTTGATAAAGTAAGCCACTTTCTTTTCTCCTGGTTGCATATCTGTGCTGTATCATCTGACAATAATCCACTAAAGAGTGTGGTAAAAAACCTTTTACCAAATCATACATAAATGTTGATACAAGAAGTTCATGAAGTTGAAAAATATTTAAAATGTTTAGACTTTGAAAAAGAGCTTCGGAGTCTGTTTTAAGTGGACTGAATGTAATTGCTCTCATTGCCATTTTTTGACTTAAATATATACAATTTAGATTACTTTTGTAAGTGCTCCCCCATACTTCTACTCCATAAGAGAGGTGAGGCTGTATAAAAGCCTTATATAATAACACAAGCATATTCTTGGGAACAAAATGTCTCAGTTTAAACAGAATACCTACTTTCTTTCTTATGCATTTGTTTATTGTCTGAATATGTTCTTTCCATGAAAGGTGACAATCAATTTCAATTCCTACAAATGATGCAACAGATACCTCTTTAATATCTGATCTTGATATTCTCACAGATCCCTTTTTGTCTATTGATCTACCTTTGGATTTCATAATCATATAGTTTGTTTTCTGTAGGTTAATTGTGACTTCATTTGCATTACACCATTCCTGCACCTTCATCAAATTTTCACTTACAATTTCTAAATCAATTTCTTTTTGTCTAGGATTAAAAGTATGAAAAAGATTTGAGTCATCAGCAAATAATCTGAAATTGAAAAAGTTTGTGGAGTTAGGTGAGTCATTTATATATAGTAAAAATAATGTTGGTCCAAGAACGGAGCCTTGAGGGACACCACATGTTATATTCAATTTCAAAGACATTTTGTCTTTATATTGTATAAACTGTGATCGTTTACACAAATAATCTTCAAACCATTGCAAGGCTAACCCACGTATTCCATAGTGTGACATTTTTTGAGGAGAATGCTGTGGTTTATAGTATCAAATGCCTTTTGAAAGTCAATAAAGATGCCAACTGTTGTTCTACCCTCATCAAAGTATTTCAATAGTATATATTTGCAAGATTAATCAAAGATAACTTAGTGCTATGTTTCTTACGGAAACCATACTGGTGTTGAAACAAGATATTGTTTGCTTCCAAATAGTCAATTACACGATTATTTATTATTTTCTCAAAGATTTTACCCAGTTTAGGTAAAACTGAAATAGGTCTGTAATTACCAGCTAGATCTTTTCGCCCCTTTTTATAAATAGGTGTCACTTTTGCTACTTTCAGTGCGTCTGGAAATTTACCTCTTTCTATGGAAAGATTGAAAATATATGTTAATGAGCTTGAAATGTATATATAGGGCAGCATCCCTCAACAATCTTGCCGGCAAATTATCATAGCCACATGCTTTTTTTGTATCTAAAGTCTGTAAGTGGCATTTCAATTCATTCTCTGTTATTGGTTTTAAAAATAGTGATTTTTCTGTTCTATATCCTAAATATTCTGTAAAGTCAGAATTCACTGGTGGTATTTCCTTTGCCAGCTTTGGACCTATGTTTACAAAAAAGTTGTTAAATTCGTTAGCTATTTCATTGTCAGAAGTTATCACTCTATTTTCTCCACCACCTGAGCTTAATAATTTCTCTACATTGGTCACTTTATTTTTGACATTTCCACCACTCAACAACTCGTTAATTGTTCTCCACAATGAACATCTGCACCATATCATAATAAGTATCTCAAAAATTATTGGAATAATTTCCAAGTTAAGATTTATTTTACCTCATAAAACTTTATTTTTATTGTATAATTCGTTAGTACTCCCATATATAACCTACTGTAACGTTGTGGTTCTACAAAGCTGACTCCTATTTTTAAACTACAAAAGAGAGCAATTCGCATTTGTACAGGATCGCATTACTTGGCCCACACCGATTCTTTATTTTTTAAGCAAAAAGCACTAAAAATTGCCGACTTATATACTATTCAAATAGCTATCATTATGTTTAAGTATATTAATAATCTGCTCCCTTCGTCTTTTGATGACATGTTTAAGTTCAATAGCTCTGTCCATACCTACCCAACTCGCATATCCGGAAACTTTCATCTCACAAACCCAAGACTGTTAATTGCCTCTAAATCAATTCTTCATCATGGTACAGACATCTGTAATAATCTTTTAGACAATATTAAATCTTGTTCGACCATATACTCCTTGAAAGCCACTCTAAAAAAAACTATCATTCAATCTTATGAATCCCATACTCCAAATTAATATATTCACATAAATATTCACATTCGTCATTCAATATTCTCATTTTACTCAACTGCTACATACAGCACCAGCACCTGCACCTGCAATGCACCCACTTGATTAGCCTATAATCTAGGCGGAGTGCCGAGCTTTTTTCTTTGCTGCTAGACTTCGCGACTCACGGTTCGTAGTCTCGCCGTATCAGACGTCCTGCTTAGGGTTAGTCTAGCAGCAAAGAAAAAAACTCGGCACTCCGCCTAGATTATAGGCTACCACTTGATCAGTAAATATCAATTTCAGTCACGAATCTTTTTATGAGGCCGCCATCAATTTTAAGCCTTACCGCTCACGATGGCGGTCTCCTGCGTTCATTGATTGGAGTATATATTATATTATATGTGTTATATTATATTATATTATAATGTGAGAGTATGTATAGGTGTATATGTGTATGTGTATGTATGCATGTGCTATGTATATGTATATATATATATGTATATGTGTGTATATGTGCGTATATATGGATATATATCTATAAAAAAGTTTAAGCTCACTTCCTTATTTTGTATTCATAATGTATCATGACTATATTGTTTATCTTATGAATTGTTTTGTATATTATCTTTGTAAACACATTTTATATTATGTATTGTATTATTTTGAACGCAGAAATAAAATCAAACAAACAAAACAAATAATAATCTAATGAAACGTCAGAGCTTTCGCGCTACGCGCGGAGGAGGGGGAACTTGATTCAAACAAGGATTAAGAGTCGAGAATGGTACATCGAATCGTCTTCTTTCTTTAACAATCTAATGAAACGTCAGAGCTTCCGCGCTACGCGCGGATGAAGGGGAACTTGATTCAAACAAGGATTAAGAGTCGAAAACGGTCCAACGAATTGTCTTCTTTCTCTAATAATTTAATGAAACGTCAAAGCTTCCGGGGGAAACTGCCCCCTCCCTGCACCCAACCTCCTATAGGGAGCGCGCTTCGTAAATGTTTCGCGTGCTCACTACCGCCCCCCCCCCCCCCTAAAATGAAATCCTGGTTACGCCCTTGGGGAGGGGATGCAACCTGCCACACGCTTCTACCTCTTGGTTGCTTTGATCCATTACCAAAAAATATTTTGGCACCTATCATCATCCCCCCAAACCACGGATACAAATCGACATCCTTGCTGAGGAGCACTGGCGTACTGGTGGAGGGGGGAGGGCTTGGGGGCGCCAGCCCACCCCCCCCCCCCCCCCCAAAAAAAAAAAAAAAAAAAATTGAACCATGATAAAGTAAAGAAAGAGAAGAGAAGAAAGAAGGAGAAAAAAAAGAGGAAGGAGAGGAAAGAAAGGAAAAGAAAGAAAAGAAAGAAAAGGAGAAAGAAAAAAAAGGAGAAAAAGGAAACATAAGAAAACAAACAAAACAAAACAAGACAAACGAAAGAGAGGAGAGAGAGAGAGAGAGAGAGAGAGAGGGTGGTATTAAGAGCCTAAGAGAAGATGGGTGGGAGTAAGAGAGCAAAGGGAGTGTTGGGTGGAGTCGCCACGTCGAAGGGGCAAGAAAGATACGCATAGATAATTATGTTGCTGTGTCGGGTCCGCTGTGTCGGTATTCTTGCTCTATCTAGCTCGTGTACTATATCAATTTAGAAGTTTGAAGTCGGTGATATGTTTAATGTCGGTCGGCCGGCAATTTTTTTTCTCCCTACAAACTGTGACTTTTTATCGGACAAAGAAAAGAAAAAAATAATTCAGACAATTTCTCTGATAATTTAATTAAACTTCAAAGCTCTCGCGCTTGGCGCGGGAGGGCGAAAACTCAGTGAATTCAGACAAGGATTAAGTGTCGAAAACAATACAACGAATCGTCTTCTTTCCCTAATAATTTAATGACACTACAAAGCTTCCGCGCTACGCGCGGGAGGGGGAAACTCTATTCAGACAAGGATTAAGAGTAAAAATTTAAGGAAACGCATCGTATTTTTTCCAAACAATTTAATGAAATGTGAAAGCAAGGATTAAGAGTAGAAATCAGTACCACAAATCGTCTTCATTCTCTTATAATTTAATGAAACACCGAAAGCTTCTGCGCTTCGCGCGGGAGGGGGGGGGTGGGGGAAACTGAATTCAGACAAAGATTAAGAGTAAAAAAATCATTTAAAGAATCGTCTTCTTTCTCTAATAATCTAATGAAATGTCAAAGCTTCCGCGCTTGGCGCGGGAGGGAGGACACTGAATTCGGACAAGGATTGTAAGTCGAAAACAGTACAACGAATCGACCTCTTTCTCTAATAATTTAATGAAACGTAAAAGCTTCCGCGCTAAGCGCGGGATGGGCGAAAATGAATTCAGGCAAGGATTAAGAGTCGAGAACGGTACAATGAATCGTCTTCTTTCTCTAATAAATGAATGAAACGTCATAGCTTCCGCGCTTCGCGCGGGAGGGGCGAAACAAGAATAAAAAGTCTAGAACGGTACAACGGATCGTATTCTTTTTCTAATAATTCGTCCCTGTTTTCACGAAGTGACGGTAGTGAGGAAAATCGTCACGCAAAGTCACTACCGTCACTTCGTGAAAACAGCGACGATTTAATGAAGTATCAAACCTTCCGCGCGCGGGAGGGGGAAAACTGAAAAACTTACTTAGTTCCTGGCCCCGGGTTTACAGGGTTAAATTTGTAGACATTTGGGACATTGGCATTAATATATTTGTCGGCAATTGGTGGCTCGTTTTGAAGGTAATCGGTGGCCTCTCCCCCCTCCCCCACTGAAAAATATCTAGCAACGCCCCTCATAACAACACAGTTTATACACTCGATATAATTTTTAGTACAACTGGTACCGGACCACCGTCTTTGTGCATCGTGCGGCAACGAACCTAAAGCTATGGTCACAAATCAGAGCAGCGACCGACCGATCAGTAGCCTGCTCGGTCGCTGCTGGAATTAAGCATCGCCCAGCAATTAGGTCGGTGCCCGGGCGGCGACCGCCCAGGCACCGAGCGTATTTTGGGCGGCGAGTGAAAAATGAGCAGGCGCCGCCCAAATTTTAATTCCGCGCTAAAACTTCAGCGGCGATCGAGCGATGCCCTAAAAACGAGCGGTGCCTTGGCGGCCGCCGCTCGGTGGCCGGGCAGCCGCCGGGCAGAATTGGTTAAAAAACTCGCCGCTCGGCCGCCGAACAGGCTACTTTTGGGTAATGTGACCATTGCATAATACAACGTCTCATTTCCAGGAAGTGCCGGGGGACTATTATTGCGCAAAATGTGGTTCTCACATTGTAAAAGATTCCTACTCTTGGAGGGGGTAGGAGAAAGCAATTGTATGTCATATTACTCCAGGAAGTGCCTGAAAAGGCGTCTAATGTGGTTCTAAAATTGCAAATACTCCCAGACCCACCCCCGCTTGGTCGTTCCCCTCGCCGCTAAAGCCTCGCTCTGTCGCTTCATCAGGTTTTACATATATTTCACCCCATGCCACCCCCCGTAAGAAACTCCTGGATCCACCACTGGTGCCCATACCCATTGAGCTTCGGGGGCTCCGCCCCCTGACCCCCCTGATGGGGCTTTGCCCCTAGACCCCACTTTGAAAAACGTTCAGCGGGGCCTGCATGTTAGAGTGGGATGATGCGGATTTTTTTGTTTGCCAGCCCCCCCCCAAAAAAAAAAAAAAAAACGTTTTTGCTCATTACGCCACTGCTGAGGAGTATACCAAAGAAGAAGAAACAATTAATTTTGCATATTCCATGTCGCTCTACTGTAACCACAGCACATCGAGCTCTTAAGGAATTTAAATACAATGAGACGAGAACATCACAGGAAGAGATTAAATATTTATGTTATAAGATACAGATAATGAAACGCTTTATATAACCTTCCTCATTATAAGATAAACCGCGGTTTACCGCTTCATATCTAGACGAGGTTTTAATTACAAAATATCTGTGGGAACTATTGTTGTCCTCATACAGGTGTTTCTGGCGATGTACCAGATGGTTTCGTGTACACTGATTTACACAAAACAGTACGCAAGGGAGACAGTGTCGTACTGACATGTCGATTTCGTGGGACACCTTTAGCTGTCTATTGGAAGAAAGGAGATGACCCACGATCAGCACCAAACCTTGTCTCATGGATTCCAACCGATGATATAACAGGGTTATGTGAAGGTGTACGGCCATGTCAGATCATGGAGATGAATGAAGACCACTCTTTGATCATCAAAGAAGTCAGCATAGCAGAACAAGGTCGATATATCTGTAGGGTATCAAGTAAGGGGATACTGATACACAACTTTACGGACATCAGTGTATTTTGTGAGTAATGCATTAAGCCTGCCGCACAATACACGATTCTCCCACGATCCGATTTTCGTAGAAAGGGCGGTTATATCATATTAGAAATCTAAACAACAACTATAACCGTCTTTATTACTAGGTTACTAAATAATGATAAGAATTTAAACAACCGAAATTGTTGTGCATTTAACTCTTCTAGTCGGAATAAAAGCCAAATCAGCGTAAATACGTAGCCAATTTTGTTTTCTGGTCTGGCGTCACTGCGGTTCTGAGCCGATTTAGCTTTGTTTTCCTCCGAGGAAACGTAAAATTCTTGATATTCAGTTTAATTGGATTATGTTGATATTAAAATCCTGGACCATCGAGATTTAACAGGTCTCATCAAATGATATTGCAAATTCATCCAGAATTGGATCATAGTCAGATTGTGTAGTGTGCGCCGAGATTTAGACTTACTTTTCTAGAATATAATTTTCCAAGTCATAAAAATAGTGATCATTCAGGCTCGATACATGACCACAGGCAGATCCAGTACAAGACCAAACTCGACCACCCCTTTTATTGAATCCTACATTTATCATTGTAAAACATATTACTTTGCGTCATCGCTACAATCCCTCGCACGTTTATTTCAAGTTTTATTACATTATAGAAGCTCTGTCTAATCTGATATAGTCCAATCCTTTCTAAGATCATTAAAAAAGAAAAGAAACAATAGAGAGAAAAATGGGGCTCAGAAAGCCCTCCTTTTATGTTATCAAATTCCTTGTATGCGAAGTGAGACAAATCACGTTAACAATTGCTGTGAATATTTCTTTAGGAAATATTTCATGATTGTATTTCCTCGTTCACAGACAAATAATTTATTGGGAACATTGTTTCTTGTTATATTATAGCTCCTCCAATGGAACCCTTCCCAATCATCAATGAATGTCAAACGATCTCTCGAAACGACACTAAAATCACCTGTACTATTTCAACGAACCATTCAGTGAAGATAAGCTGCACTGCTTCAGGTTACTATCCAGATATCGATCTTTACTTTCTACATGAATCCATAAGTCTTCACACGAAAGACACGACTGAAGTAACAAATGTTGACGGGACGAAAAACAAAACCATATACGCCATCGCTACAGCCAGTGAAAGCAGCTACATTTGTATCGCGTCCGATATTCCCGGATTGCAAGAGCAGAAAACAACAACAGTTTTAGTTAACCTACCAGAAACCCCTTCCCCCATGCCTACTGGATCCACACTTCCGACGGTAACTCGATATCGCTTTGAAACTGTAGCGAACCAACCAACCAACCAAACTACCGTAGCTACAATTGACAAGACAGATGGAAATGTAGCTAAAGTTGGTGAGAACATGTATATTCTTCCATTTCATTATTTCAACAATTGTGTCAAATACCAGAAAAAGTAATTGAAATAAAAATTACACGATAATTTTTTTTTTTTAATTTCGCGACAATAGATTTCTCTTCCGATATAGACTTTACAAATACATTATGCGCTGATGATATACTTTAATCTATTTGCAGTTGTACCAGTTGTCATTCTTATATTGGCTGGGATTTCTGGTTGTGTTGCCATCATAATTTGGTACCGGAGGAATCAAGGTATGTTTATATATGGCTCGTCATAACTGCATGGGATGAGTTATGTACTCTTGTTTTCATCAATATTGCAAACAAAAAAGAAAATAGCTCACAGTGCAAAATGTACGGATTTATTTAAAAAAATTATGGAGCCATATTTTCCTATTTTTTGTTTAATGTCATGTATTATGGCGTTGAATTTGTATTTGGTGAGCTTTTGATCATCACGGAATAGAATCCGACACGAAAAAAACTTGAAAGAAATATCATTTTGAAATTTTATGGGGTAATATAAATAGATTTAAGCCTAATTTGTTTATCAAAATACCAACACAAAAAATAAGGTACATAAACTTCTACGATTACTAAAATAACAATGCTATAAAATTGGATACATCAAAAAGAAATTTCTTGAAGTGCTGTCATGCTGTATAAAACCGGACAAGGCAAAACAATTGTACATTTAGTGTTTTTATATTATTAAGTGTTTGGCGTCACCTGTGCCTGGGAGGCGAAAAGCGATCTGAATCACTAAAACCCTCGGGTCTCCCCTCCCTGTATAACTGATTGTGGGTATGCAGGTTGACCACTACACCGGGGTTTACCCCTACCCTTTTAGGAATGGTGTAGATTTGTTTCTAAATAACTCGTCGCCTGGCTGGCAGAAGGGCGTTAGCTCAAATTTCAGGTCAATAATGAACTTTGAGCAGAAGAGCGTTAGCACTAAATCGCCTCAAACTTTTATAAAACTGACTTATTTCCGAGAACAAATTTGTGGCCGTCTTCTACTACAACATTTCTATTAGTCTTTAATGTATTAAACTTAAACCAATTTTAGGGGCGGAAAGCAGTTATAAAACAAATCTTTAAAGGCACACTGCCATACTTGTAGCTACTTGCTCCCTCTATATAGAAAACTTCCCCAATCGGTGCCTGTTGGTCCCCCATGATCCTCTTTTTCTTATGTTAAATGAGAGCTGAGTTAATGAGATAGCCACCTGTCACAGCGACCTCGCTGGCTCGCTGTGTGGTCTAATCCCCTCTTGCCCAGTAGTGGTGACGGTCTTTAAATGCGAATATTTCGAAAAGAAGTTTTAGAGTTGCTTTCACGCTAACGTCATTCTGCCACCCGGCCGACGAACTGTCATTTTAATTCGGTCATATATCACTTGTTTCATGTGATGATATATGTATTTTCCAATATCATTTTCCATGCAGGGCACTATACGGTAATCAATCAGCAATCTCCAGCATCTTCAGAGGGAAACACAGAAGGTAAGTTATTTCTTGTATCATGACAGAGTTGAAGAGTTGAAATTAATTTCTCTTCAATTTTTCCATTTTAGACAGATCAATTTGATTTGTTTTCTTTTTTATTAAAACACTTTTATAAGAATATAATATGCCATCTATTAAAAAACTCTTCCAATTTTTTACACTGAACATCATGTATATACGCTGTTGCTAAATGTGTCTTTCATCGTCACCACCAGCGGATCTAGGATTTTCCAACAAGGGGCGGAGGGGTGGGGCGAATTTGGTGTGCACGCGGAAGCGCGAGCCCCTCCAAGCCTTTTCTCCCCTGCGCTAGCCTTTGGACAAGGCCTCGCGCGCTGCCTGTCTGCTGAGCAGGGTCTGAAAATAGACTAACGCAGTGTGGCTTTACAGCAGTCGTCGTGCGATTAGTCTATGTATTCAGTCGCGTTTAGGGAAATAACAGCACGAGTGCCTTGACTAAAATGACTAAAATAGACTAACGCAGTGTGGCTTTACAGCAGTCGTCGTGCGATTAGTCTATGTATTCAGTCGCGTTTAGGGAAATAACAGCACGAGCTAGTGCCTCGATTAGTGATCGAGTCTGGCACTTCGTTAGCGCGGTTATATGTGCATGCTGGAGACTTAACAAAATTCCTACTCAAGGTGTATGCAATTCCTATTTCATCATGTATATTGGTAATTTGTTTTACTTTCAAGAACTGATGCATTAAGCGTAAGGCGCAGGGCACAGATTAAATTTTAAAGATCACTTTCACAAATCAAATTTTATTTCAATTCCTGTCAATTTTTTCAGTCATGACAATAAGTTTCCCTTATAAGGTAACATAACATTACGATAATGTCTCTTTCGCTAAAGCACTTCTACGAATGATTTGACGAAAATGGAAAGGCTGTTTCGGGTGGGGCCCATGAGCGGAGCCGGTCGGCTTAGTAGCAATTAGAACCTTCGGGATGGCCATCAAGAGCGATAGAAATTGTACTTTTCTCTTAGTAATATAACACAACCCCAATTATTTCAGGCAATTGTTTTATAATTTTGTTTCTCTCTCTTTTTCCTCTCAAGTCTCTTTTACCTTCTTTTCTCTCTCTTTTCCCTTTTAATCTAGATTTTTAAAAATTGGGAGGACGGTGAGCGATTAGACACCCTCCTAGGTCCGCCACTGGTATCAATGGCCTACACCATTCTGATTTTAATATGCTGGTTGTATAATCATTGAAGGAAAGCACTTTTGCGCTTGGTAATGGGGCTTTCACATATAGACTCCGGGACCCATACGGCGAGTAAAAACAGACATTTTGGGAATTTTCGGCCGGTGTCCGGCCGGTTGCCATAAAGTTCCTACGGGCACCGGGACAGTTTTTTAAGCCGTACGGGCCCCGTGGTGCTTATGCTACGGTCACAAAGGTTCGTACGAACGATAATTTCGTACGAATCTCCCTGTTTTTCCATTGTCTTCCCGAATTTCCATTGTCTGAAAATCGTTCGTACGGCGTTCGTAGCAGTTCGTAATGGCATTTGTGACCGAGGCTTAAGTTGGCTGCTCCCAAATCTCCCGGCGTTTTATCTGACCGTTAGGCCGTAGAAAGCCCGTAAAGGGCCCGCGGACAACATTAAGCAACTTGACCAAAGACAAGTTCACCTCTCGAAGACTTAAGAATGATGAAATATTCAGGGCCGGATTTTTCGAACTTGCTGAAGAAATCATGCTAGTCGAGTATCCCAGATTCCCATCTGCTTAGTTCACAATTGCCTTTCACGGGCTGCCTTATAACTAAATCGCTCACTTACATTACCAAAATGCCCGCGGACAACATTAAGCAACTTGACCAAAGACAAGTTCACCTCTCGAAGACTTAAGAATGATGAAATATTCAGGGCCGGATTTTTCGAACTTGCTGAAGAAATCATGCTAGTCGAGTATCCCAGATTCCCATCTGCTTAGTTCACAATTGCCTTTCACGGGCTGCCTTATAACTAAATCGCTCACTTACATTACCAAAACATAAAGAGAATGTTCGGCATAATCATGTCAAATATTACATTTGATAGTATGACCAATTCAGGATCTGATATGGTAGCACCTTTGGTTGTACATTTATGTGCTCGTGTATTTTTACTTATTTTAACTGGATTTCGTGGACATCAAATAATGTTTACACCATCGTGGAAGAGCAATGGCTTAGTGGTAGAGCATTGGTCCTATAACCTGGAGATCCCTGGTTTTGAAACCAAGATAAACTGGTGTACGTTTTTTTTTCTAAAGTAGTCTCCCCCTCTGTTAGTTAAATTCTGTATCCGGTTGAATGTTTAATGCCATCATATCTAAGTATTTCATTCCTAAACCTATAACTTTCCAAAGATGCCTTCTATATTATGTAACAACATTATAATCCGAGCATGCCCAGTGTTATTAACATTGTATATTTGATCCGCATTAGTAGGTTTAAACCCTCACGTGCTTTTTTTTTTTGCATTTCAGTTTGAATAGTTCGCCTTTTTCCCTTTTCCCCCTTTGTTCTTCTAAAATTGAATAACCATATCTGTCATTGGTATTGCTTTACATGTAGATGGAAAATGTTTATCCCAAAAATTATGTCCTTTGTACATGTCAATTATCATATTCAAGTATGATTATGATTGAAACATAATATTTTCACGTTATAGTTATTACTCTTCTTCTTCCTTTCTGAACTATCCTAGATTAAACTCCTGAACAAAAAAAAAATCCGTTATCTTTAATATTGAAACTAATTAAATATCTTGCGTGTGACAATGAATCGATTAGACATCCTATGTAATCCGATGCTATTTCTTTACATTACTACTAAATGGCTTTCCTTGAAAGACTTGAGTTATTTACTGACACCGAAATGTGATAACTCTCAATTTCTTTGTATAATTATATAGTTTTTTTTTAAATTTATATTTCTGCATTATTATTGTTTTTATTTTTGTTGTTGCATGGCTGCACATTATTATATAAGTCTTCCTTTAATCCCAATGTACATATATGATTTGTGATTATCAATTGCATCTTGTTCCTCTTTATGCCTACACCTAATGTTAACTTTTATGTATTATGTATAACATCGTATTTAAATCTTTTATCTTTTTTTAAACATTTATTATTTCATCAGCATGTTCTTCTGTTGTTGCTTGTGTACCTAACTGTTATAATTGGCATGATTGTTTATATATATTTTTTTTTTTATCTGTAGAAGATTTCACCCTTCGGCCTTTTCGATTTAGCTTGTCCATATATATATATATATATATATATATATATATATGCATGGTATAATTGTCTTTTTACAAGTGCCTTCTTTATTTGTTTATGAGTAAAAATGTACATAAAGCTTTATGGAGAGGCGACGTTGAGACTATATTTTTAATATTTTCATTGTTATTGAATGATGAATTAGGTTGAGGGAGGGGATCAAGTCTCATGTGAGTATTAGTCTCGAAATTATTTGCATTATTATTAATGACTTTGTATTCGACCCTGCTTAATGTCCTTATTTTGATACGTTGCTGACCATACTCAGAGGTGAAACAATTTTATACGCAGCCAGAAAAAAAGAAAGATTGGTAATTTAGAATGTGATTTAAAAAGTCAAAGATAGATTTGGAGAAGCCATTGATATCTAAAACGTACAAAAATAGAGTTTTAGTTATATTAAGTGAGAAGAAAGTTCAGTTAGAATCGTTATGAAAAGAAAAAAAATGGAAGGAATAAAGCTGAGATCTTAAATGAAATGGATGGAATATGGCGGGAAGCATCAAAATGTTGTTTGAAATTAGAAAAAAGAAATGCTGTGAATAAACGTATATGCAAATTGGTCCCTTCTGAAAACAAGGAGATAACATCGCAGGATACTATATAAAAAATATATATTATTCTATTCTAAATATTAGGAAGTAATCTTGTTGTTGATGTAGACTTAAGTACAGTATTAAATGTTCCAGAAATAAGTAAATTAACCACTTCGATTTTACAACATCTCGAAGGAGAACTCTCCTTTGAAGAGGTTCATCAAGCACTTATACATTTGAAAAATGATATATCACCTGGTCTAGATGGATACACCGTCAAATTTTTCAAATATTTTTAGAAAGAATTACACATATTTTAGTGAGGTATTTGAACTCTGCATATTTATCCGGAATATCCTATACACATAGGCATAAGTTGGGATTCATCTCTTTAATTCCCAAAGGAAATAAAGAAAGACATTATTTGAAAAATTGTAGATCCATATCTTTATTGAACGTGGTGTATAAATTAGTTCTGCTTGTATAGTAAACAGATTTAAGAACGTACTTCCTTTTCTTATACATGAAAATCAAAAAGGTTTTATGTCAGGGAGTTGGTTTTGTCAATGATATTTTAGAGACAAATGGTGACTCTTTTTGCTCTCTGGAATATTTCCTAGAAAAGTATAATATTCAAATAATTTTTCTTTATTTATCGTGGATTATGCGATGCAATTAGACAATGGTTCACAATTATACTATTTTCAACAAGGTGCCACAAATCCCTTTCCCAGATACAATGGCATTTGTTATGAAACGTATTGAAGGATCTTCACATATCTATGCAATTTTATTAAAGAGAAGAAAAGGAGGATGTAGTTTTCTTAATTGCGTTTCCGACCAGAATGACAAGAGTTGGAAAACATATTGTTCCATTAGGTTGGATTGTACCACTGATGTGGGCTTACGATGGTTTCAGTTTAAAGTTTTAACAACGCATATTATATACGAACGATCTACTGTTTAAAATGAATTTAGTCCCAAGAAAAGAATGTACACTCTGTAATGAACAGATTGAAACAGTTATACATCTGCTATATGATTGTACGCATGTCAAACATATTTGGGATAGGTTGGAGCACTGGATATATACTGGAACCGGATATTTCGTTACAAGATAATTGTTGGGGTTTAAGATGTTCAAATAGTTATGCATTGAATTGTATACTGATTGTGGTGCGACAGATGATGTATACTTGCAAAATAAAGTAACAATTGCCCGACTTTGATAATATTAGAATTGCGATTATAAATAATTGCAAAAATGAAAAGTGCATTGCAGATTCGAATTGTATAAATAACAAATTCACGAGAAAATGGTTTCAATTCAGGAATTTGTTTACATAAAAGGATATTTTTCTGTATTTGTTATTCTTTCCATGAATATCAGAACTACATTATTAAAAATTTGTTAGTTTTCTGTCAACCAACAGTTCAACAATACTTGTATCTTGAGTGAGTTTATGTTATAAATGTTAATTACCTTGAATATATATATTTGTTAATTTGTTACAAATGAAAATCAATAAAATCCCTGTGGAGGGAAAAATATGGCTCTTAATGGGTCACGTTATTTAATGCACTAGAAGTGTGGTTTCTGCGAGCTGCATGCGTCTAATAGCACCAGACGTGTAAAAAGGCTTACACTTAAAGCCCAAGTCCATTCCAAAAATAACTTACTTTCAATAGAAGCATAACAATCAGACTAACCAATCAAACAAAAGTCTGAGCAAAATCGGATAACTAATAAGAAAGTTATGAATTTTTAATGACATTAAAAACTTTGAGAATCACTAGACAAATTGGCAACTCACTCATGAGTTTGTGACGTCATGTCCTCACTATCCACTAATTATTTGATTTATATTGATGATATAAATTCCCCTTTTTCTCCTTAAGAATCTTATTTTTTCACACCAGCATCCAAGTTATATTAATAGTAATATGTTTTTGTGTGGATGCACTAATATAGATTAATTTTTTTCCAGTTAAATCATGAAAAATTATGTATATAAAAATCATTAATTATGAACATACAATATTCAGAAAATAATTTAAATTCTTCAAAGTTCATAAGAGATTTTATGAAATGTCATGCACGCAATATGATACAAATCATATACATGTAACCAGGGCAAAGGCATGGGAAAATCAAGGTTTGGAAATAAAGAGGGAAATTAATGGGATTAAACCATATAAAGCAATTGATAAATAGTGAGGACATGACGTCACAAACTGATAACCATCTTGGCAATTTGTGTCGTGAATCTCATTGTTCCATAGTTTTACATACTGTTTCAAAAATTCATAACTTTCTTATTAGTCATCCGATTTTGCTCAAACTCTTTTTGATTGGTTTGTCTGATTTTGCTGCTTTTATTGAAAGTAAGTTATTTTTCGAGTGGACTTGTCCTTTAAAGTGTTTAAAGTTGCAATTGGACTGGTGTTGAATTATAGCACGTGTACAAGTGCTACTTTAGCACACTTTTGCAGTCCCTGTGCGTGCTCTTGCAGGTGCTGCCTCCAAATCTTGAGGTGCTAAAATTAGCACTTGATTTTTTTAGAATGAAGAAACGCGAGAAAAAAAGAGAAATGACGAGGGAGAAGGGGGAAAAGAACGAAACAGGTATGTTATGATGCGTGTTTCACCCCGGCACCTTTCCCTAAGCCAGGCAAAATAATGTGATAGATTGTATTCCAAGACATCAAAATAATTTGACCAAAAAGATAAATCATTAGTTGAGATGAGTAAATTTGCTTTGAGTGATAAATGTGGTAAGATATAACCTACAAGGCAGAGTGGATGTTCTATATGAATGTTGGTTATTGTTGTCATTCTTTGAGATGAATCTAAGACCATGTGAAAACATAAAATATTCCTTGAGGGACCGATTTAAAATAAATATCCGTAGACTACTTGGAATAGCTAACTGTTTTTGTTCCTGTAATGTGGTCGTAAACAATAAAATCCTGCGTGATAACAGAATGCCATTTGTAACCCTATAGACACAAACCACTTAGGCCTATTCCTTTTCAATGGTTAATAGATCAAACTAGCTAGTAGACTGTTTGTGCATGTTGTGATCCATCGAAATTATACCACAAAAAATGTTTTTAGGACCGGCTATAATGGGATTATCGACAAAATAAGACATTGGGGAAGACATCGGGGACATTGGCCAAAATAAGACATATGGGAGCACCCGGCGCCCTTTTATAATTTGTTTTTTAGTGGCCTTAATGTTATTTATAAAAGGAGGCACTGTGCAGCAGCCTTTCATTTTAGAAGCAGTTTTTCATTATACAAAGGCGATTTTTTAGAAATATTGTTACAATGGTTCTTCCTACTACTTTAAATTTAATTAAGCAGAAGTATCGCCGAATTTTGTGTTTGACGAGGAATCAAAGACCTTAACTGTCCACGTTGGTCATGAATCGGAAAGCCTCCAGGATCAAGAGGAATGGGATGGACGTACCAGTTACAAGGGTGAATTCATGTTTAGCATCGTTCTTTCAGATGAAGATTGAAATTCATTGTGAATTTTTCTTCTTTAATTAGCTTAATATAATTGATTTTATAATAATAATATCAAGAAGATATAAAAGCATTTTTGTCTTCTTTTTTTACAAAAACCAATGATGATAAAAAGTCATGTTTTGATGACATTCATTGGTTGATACGTATCCAGGAATGGCTCATTATGAGAAATGTTTATCTCTTGAAAATTAATTTCGATCCTAAGGTTAAAAGAATACAAAATGATAACGATTTAGAGTTTTAGTAATTCTTAATAATCTATAATAATTCTTATCCACGTTCTTAATGAAGCTCCAAGAAAAACAATTCTAGAACTTTTATATTCATAGTTAACTACGAGGTCATAATGAAAGAATCCTATCTGTTGCAGAGATGGAAGTGAATACTAACATTGAGCCCATAAATGAACCCGTGACAACAGGAGAAGATGAGGCTGGTGCTATTGATGCTGATCCGAGGGTTCTGCAGCACCTTCAAAAGTTGCTTTCAAATTGTCACAACCCAGGAAAATGGGAAAATAACCAGCAAATGTGCCTCGAATTAGTATCCCTGTTCAAGCATCAAGGTTACGCTTTTCTCACTAAGGTTCGGTTCGACTCGGTGTACTTCTTTGTTCGTGTCAAACTCGGACCCGATCATGATGCCTTTCTTCGAGCCTGTAGAGACGGCACACTATCACGAGGCTTGACAGAACTCCTCGTTACTCCAGAACTGGAGAAGGAAGTTGGAGTCAAACTCGGAGTAAGGCTGGAAGTGAAAGAGACATCAAACACAAACAACGTCTCAGCACTAGCAGGTTAGTATCACAAGATGGGGTCGATGGGGGATTATTGAATACTGATCAAGCAAATTCACGACAGTTATTACTCTGCAATGCATGAACTAGGATTTCACCACGTGTAAGATATGTGGATATCTGTGCTCATGTGCTTTAGTACGAACTGCCAATTGGTCTATTTGAACGTTGGCCTATTTAGGAATACCAACAATCTATGCACTAGGATGAAATATGTGTATTTTGTTGTACTTTGAAGAGTTATTCTCATCTTTTTAATTTTGAGCAGATGAGTCGGCACAGCTTTCGGGAGAGGGTAACAGCGCTGCGAACCAGGCAGAACCTGGAATAAGGTATGTATGAACAAGGTATTCAATCAGTATTATACATACACCTAAGCTTCTCCTTATTTCCGAAAGGAAAGCTATAGCTACTTTTACGATTCAGACAAAGATATGTTTTTCTTCGTTTAGTTTGTTTTATTTTGTTTTTTCTTTCATACCGTTCCACCAATTTATTAAAATTCCTTCATTGGTTTGACTCCCCTATTAAAAAGTGTTTTCAAATCATGAAAACATACACGAGTTTCCATTTACCAAATTTTGTTATGTATTTATTTAAAACTGTTAAATGGTGAATAGTGCTTTCTCTATCCTTAATAATTCGCTTCTTCCTCATTGCCTTATTCGCTTATTGTCTTTCTGCCCTTCTCCATTTAAACTAGTATCCTTTCCTTCTTTCTTTAAATTATCGGGGCAGAGGAACAAGAATCAACCAAAACGTTTCCCAGGAGCAACTGAACAAGATCTCGAAGAAATTTCCAAATGCAAACTTCGAATCCTTCAGCAAAATATTAGGCATCGAGAGGAACGAAGCCAACAACATTCTGATGAAACACTGCAAGGACTACCGGAAGGCCATGATGGAAATTCTCATGGACTGGAAGAACAGGACCTGTGGCCCTTGCTCAGAACTAGAAGTTGCTTTGCGTGCCTCGGGGGCAGAGGATTTGATAGCGGATATACTTTATCGATAGAGCCCGGGGTCGGTTATGAGCCAAGAGACCGAATTCCGACTAGACCAAAATGTCGGTCTCGTGGGCCTACTGAAAGGTTTATCTGAAAGCTTGCGAGACCGATGGCCTACGACATCCACGAAACCGACATCCCTTGGTCGAAGAGCAATTTTAGTTTATCTTTTATGAAGAAAAAAATAAAATAAGGTAATTGAATTTAGTAGTAATGATAATCATATTGATATTAATGAATTTTGTACATATCATTAGCTTTTTTTTCCTTCTCATAGTACTACCAGATTTGTTATACAATTTGTTTAAATGCAGACATATTACGATTTCGACTGTATACTTTCGAAAACTCAACCTAAGGACTCTTTTCAATAGCCTTGTCTATCACAGCCAGAAGTATGTGGACATTGTAATGACTATTACGTAGTCCGAACATGATTTGAGTAGGATTACGATAAGGTATTGAAATTGATTGTTGATTTTTGATTTATTTTTCTTCGGAGATAGTTGCTATCGTGTGACAATTAAAGGGTCCTACGTGACTGCATTTTGCTTAACTATTGTGCTTAAAAGCTTCTTTAAAGCCCCACTGCACTACTTGTAGCTACCTGCCCCTTCTATATAGAAAACAATATCTAAACGGTACCCGTTGGTCACCCATCATCCTCTTTTTCTTACGGTAGTTGGGAGCTTAGCTGGTGAGATAACTACATGTCAATGACCACGCTGGGTGGTCAAATACTTTCTGACCAAACTAGTGCAGACGGGCTTTAAATGAAGATAGCATACGATTAAATTGTCATATTGCTAAGGCTCGTTCAGATATGAAGCGGTTAACCGCGGCATTTTCATTTCAACGTGTAATGACTGACAACTGCGCGCAATTTAAGTTTATGGAGCTAGATGTGTTTAGACATTTCAGAAATGTGAAGCGTATTGTTTAACAAATAACCGTTGCGGTTAACCGCGTGATAACTGAACAACACTTAAGATGTGCATTACATTGTATATCAGGCACATAATCAGCAGGTTGTAACTCGGATTCGTATAGAAGTAATAGTAGTTGACTTTGTTTACCTCGTGATTGGAAATGAAAATTAAAATGTGAAACTGGAATTTGTTCACAGATGTCACGAATTATATAAAAATTATTTGTTTAGTTGAATGAACTTTTATAAATCCAAATATTTAAATTTATTGGGAATATTTTGTTAGAAAAAATCATCCTGGGCGAATATATATGGAAAATAATTTTGACATAGGCCTACGTCAAGAAAATATGATTAAAAAGTTCAAATTCTAATAATTCTTTAGGTTATTAGCACGTGAACAATATGTGTAGAACTACGTTTCATAATATTGTCCTAAATAATTTAATGTTTTACATAAATTGGTATTATCATGTATGTTCCTTTAGTAATAGCTGTGTATTTCTTTTGTGTATATACAACTAGTTTGGTTGAAGATTGCCTGTTTATGTTATTCATATTGGCATTACCATATAATAATAGTATGAGCAGACCCATGAATTAATGACCAACTTGGTACTCCCCCCCCCCCCCTTAGTGTTATTTAAGGTACGCTTATGCGTGTTTCCTCCCTTTGAAGCACCCCCCCCCCCCCCCCCCCCCTATTAGTCCGGTGTGTAAAGTCAATGCGGGCCGATGGTTTGTTTATTACGAACCGGACTTTGTTGCGTGAAAAGTACCCCTTTACCGGAGACTTGGGATGGATGCGGTTCCTCCGTTCCCGGGTTTGGGGGGGGGGTTGAGGGGATTTTGTCCACGGTCTATTGAGTTGACCAAATGAACTCTGTGCATAGAATCGGGGTTTTAGCCAACTTGGTTTCAATTGGTTCCAACATGGCTTTATTTTCTTTTGTTTTGTGCTTGCCTCAAAAAGCAGTATTTGCTATAACTCTACGTCGGTTGGCCAAACTCTCCTAACCAATGGCTTCGGGAGTAAGAGTCTAAAAAAAACAATAATCGCAATTCAAACAATATGTAGCAATATGTAACAGGATAAAATTACGTTTTAATTAATATATATATATATATCATGATGAGAGAAAGGAGAGAGGGAGAGAGAGATAACTCTATCTGGACTGAATAGTTAGCTTTTAGGTGGAATGCATGAGTTTGTAGTACGAGTACAGGGGTCACGGCTTGGTGACTGAGAAAGTGGTTTAACAAAAAATGTACATTATTTTCATCAAGTAACTTATTTAACGAATGATTCATTATTTTATTTTTTTAACAGCCAAGGCTTGACATCTTAAGTGCCTAAGCTTTATTCCCCCCCCCCCCCCCCCCAAGAAAAAGGAATCATTACCAAATGCGTGTCCTGTACAATAAATGTTCCTGACCACGTTGTATTCCCACTATCAATGGGGTGGCTGCAGTCGGTGAAATAAATGAAAGAATCGCGAGAAAATAGAGAAACGACAAGGAAGAAGGGAAACAAGAACAGAATAAATCGATAATGATGCATATGTCAACCTAATACCTTCCCCTAAGCTTTGCCATTATAAATTTTGTTTGTTTGTTTGATTGATTTTATTTCTGCGTTCGAAAATATACAAATTCAAAGTCAAAGTACAAAATTTCGAACAATAACAAATACAATGAATACAATGTTTACAAAAGTAATTAAATGAAAAATCATGTACAATTATATCATTCGATAAACATGTACGAAGCATACAATAACATAAGAAATATGAAATATTTTCAATAAATTAGAGGGGTAATTCGGAACGCAGGAGACCACCATCGTGAGCGGTTAGGCTGGAGATGGATGGCGGCCTCGTAAAAACAATTGGCGACATAACTCTCTTCGAAAAACTGAGTGATCAAGAGGGTGCGGTGCAAGTGCAGGTGCAGTGAGCAGTTGCATGATAAAGAATAAATAAGTCACGGTTTTGTTATACTAATTTAGAGAGGGGGAGCATATGATTGTATTATTTGTCGTTTAAGTGTAGCTTTTAAGGAGTAGATGGTTGAACAAGACTTTTTGTTGTCGGGTAAATCATTCCAAATGTCCGGGCCAGAATGTCTAACAGATTTGTGTGTTATTGATAATTTGGGGTTTGTAAGATGGAAGTTTCCAGATATGCGAGTAGAGTATGAATGAACGGAATTATTAAACCTAAACATGTTATCAAAGGATGGTGGAAGCAGATTATTAATGTACTTAAACATAATAACTGCTACTTGAGTAGTGTTCAGATCGAACAATTTTCGGATGTCTTTTTCGGAGTAAGACCAGTCCGCCCCCTCATCGTTCCAGCGCCCCTAAATCTTTAGAGTCGGGCGATATGCCACTACTCCTACCCCCCCCCCCCTGCCTCTAAACCTCCCAAAACCCGAGCAACGCCCCCCCCCCCTCCCGTCATCTCCATTGGCATATCACTGTATCCTCACCCGTTTGAATGGGACTTTGATCATCTATTTTAATTGCTATTTGCTTTCCTAATGGAGAAGCCATTGCCATACCACCGTATTGTGAATAAAATATAACGTTTCGTCTTTCACGTTTTCTGTCTGGCAAAGACAAGAACATAACTTCTTAGACATGGCAGAGAGTAGCATTGCAGGTTCAGGTATGTTGATTTATATTGATGATAAGCAAATAGCAATTTTTTTTATTTTCTAACCATCCATTATTTGTATATTTATGTCCCTGAGTATTAGACATTTCTTCAAAATCACCGGACTGTGCATCACGTATATGGTTGGGTTTCGAGTCACGCCGCTGCACTAATTTCCCTGGCAAGACATTAATGTACATGGAAGTCATGTTAAAGCCGGGGTGATAATTGTGTATCGCACGGGGTGTCAAGTCTGACACTCCTAACCTTTTTGATAAGAACCAACTATTGTCACTTTTGCATGGAATATTTCGTATTTGAAAAGCTTTGTGTTTGACTGGCGTAGCTTACCTCTTTTGAAACCACCTATTGACCTTCTCATTATATTGAATAACGCAGCATTGGCAAAGTACAATCATGTCTGTTCAGCATTGTGTTCATAACATCTTTAGTCATTTAGTAACCCGCTTTGTGTTCAACTGGCGTAGCATAACGGTATAATAAATAATTGGAATGAAATTATCCGTTTGTCATAACGCGCAGTACTACTGTGCTATAAATTATCCGTAAGTACCACATCTCCATGCATAGGGTTCATGTTTTGACTCCATACAACGGAGTACTCAAGATGTAGCATTTCAAGACATTGCATTCATATTTTTTAGGTTCACCATCTTACTATTCAGTACATGCTTTTATATACACCCGAAGATACATATGTCCCAATGCTTCGCCCCGTTCAAGACTTGTTTTAATATGATTATTTGCATCAAAACCCGTACGGTAGAGGCAATATCTTATAAGAACTGAGTACTAGTATTGCACAGGAGGTCTCGTAATCGGGTGACCCGGGTTCGAAACCAAGTCGATGCGCTAGTGCCCTTTGGTAAGACATTCATCACCAGGCCCCTCGGAGAGGACCTAAAGCCTTCGGCCGTCTGTTTGGTTCCTGACTTAGTAGTCAGGTAAAATAACTACCACCACCAATGACGTATTTTTCAACACCGTACATAAAAATTAGAGAGGCTACAATGATTTTCTACAAAGTTGTAAATTACAAAGTCTTGTAATCATGATTCGTGTTTCACATCAC
Source organism: Strongylocentrotus droebachiensis (assembly GCA_035222895.1). NCBI lineage: Eukaryota > Metazoa > Echinodermata > Echinoidea > Camarodonta > Strongylocentrotidae > Strongylocentrotus > Strongylocentrotus droebachiensis. Next base: position 127 of record JAVYIG010010917.1, on the reverse strand, counting down.
CCCGTACTTTGCCCAGGGGTGTCGCCAAAGGGGGGGGTGGGGTGCGACACACCCCCCCCCCCCCCATTTGTCAGGATATTGTCGTAAAATTACGCTGCCGTCGGAAAAAAAGAGAAAAGGGGGAGGG